>JAULKK010021079.1:0-19689 GCA_032355705.1 Rubia peregrina
CCTTTATCAATATGGAAGGGAATTATGACTTCCTATTATTTTGAGCAAATCCTACATCTTTCCCAGCAGAGATAAGTTACATTATTTGAGAAAAGATGCTTTGAATTTTAGGTTTCTACTATCTACATTTGTGAAAAGATGGGGATTGGATATAGGGGGTGATCACAATGTAATTGAAGACCTGGCACCATAATTTCCACCTCAGCTTTTCTGTTTTTCTTTTGTGAGCAGTAGATGGGCTTTGAGATATGTCATGTTTTAGGTTCTTACATGCTCTTGTAGACTCACCCGATAATTTTTGGAACCATGTCTCGTAACTACACACACAGAGCTATGAGATTTGATGTTATTTTACTTTCTATTATCTTCCTGTTCCATTCAATGGGCTTTGCATTTTTAACTTGATAGTTGCAAGGAATCATCCAGTGAACTTCTTGTACTTTTAACGGTTTCGCTTCAGCGAGGAGTTGCTGCTACAAGAGGATAGCTCTGATGCGAGTATCATGACAACTGAATTTTCCAAGGGGATGCCTCTTGGGAGTGCTGCAGCTTCTATAGGCCCCATGGCTGGGTCCCGGAGATTTGGTCATATGACAAATTCTAGTGCGAACTTGCCTGTGCAGCGGTATGTTTTTCCTATTCTAAATAATTCATCCTAGTAGGTACTTGATAAGAATCTTTGGTTGGCACTTTACATTTAATATCCAGATTGTTGTTTTCCTTGACGGAAGCTAAAGTGTCCTGTTTTTACAGCTATTTTAGTGTATGAAATATGGATCCTTAAGTGGAGCGCAGAGAGTATTGAACCTTGATTGTGAAATGTAGAAAAGATATAGTGTCATTGGTAAAACAAAATGTGGACGTTTGTTCTTATATTTAGTAATTCTAGTTATATTATGCAAATTTGATAGTGCGAAATGAAGGTTATTGACGCCATTTTGTTTCTGCGTTGAAGAGGTGCACTAACACGTGTTCAAAGTCTTTCACATATTCAGAGTAACAATGTTAGGGTTATGGCTCAAGAGTTGGATGATCCCTCTTTTGTGTGAGTGTGATAGCAGTGTTGTTTTGTGTGGTATTAAAAATATATGGTATGGTGCAGGTCAAATGGAGGGTTGTCACTTGGAGAATTAGGCAACCTTATTTCAGGTCATGATCCACGAGGTGGTTATGTGCGCTCTGTAGCTAAGACCACATATTTGATGCCTCATCTTACACAAGGTTCTCCAAGTCGATTGGGGCAAGTGAACCCTTCACTTCATGGCACCGAGTGGACTCATCCTCCCGGGAATGGAAGCGTTGGCGTGGCATGGGGTAACGACCTATTTTGGAAATGTTTATAGATATGAAATGGAATGGAGTTGTAGGTTTTTGGCTAATAACGGTGACTTTGTGGTGTAGGGCGTAGGAGCAGTAACCCTGTGACCAACATTCCACTGCCTCATCCTCATCCTCATCCTCATCCTCATCCTCGGGGAAGAAAGGACTATGGAAAAATTAGTTAAGAAATTGAAGGTGTAACTTATGGTGTGGTGGGAAGCAGAAATGTTGAATGTTTATTTGGCCAACATGGTTCCATTTGGGGTTCCAGTTAGCATGAGGTGTTGATGGGGGCAATCATGTCATTATTGAATGGATCTTTTGGATTTATTTTGATAGATCGTGTGTACTAATTGTGGTCTGCTACATAAAATTCTTTTTCATATATCATCACCGCCACCACTCCGCCCTATTCTTGGCGTCCCATTCCTAGTCCACCACCATCGCCCCATACTTGCCTCCACGCTCTTCCAGACCCATACAACCACATATAAATCATGATCTCCCTCCCTCTCCACAAAAACGTCAACTCACCTGGCCATATGAGATGATCACAAAAAAGGTCATCGATCCAAACATTGAAAATGATGGCTATCCGCCTCCATTGCACAATCCAGATCCAGGTATTTCCTAATTTTGATTCTGCTCTCAAAAATGAATAATTAAAATCTCCTTGATTCATAATCTACAGTATGAAAAATGAAAAGAAGAGTTTAGAATGAGATGATGGGAATCAACAACTATGCAGAGGGATTTGGGTGGTGGTGAGAGTGTAGTCGTCGAATAAGGTGTCCCCTCCAGCACCATTCTTCCACCTGAAATGCCACCTACCTCTCATAAGAAGAAGAAGAAGATGCTACTAGCTAAAGAAGAAGAAGAAGGAGGAGGGGTACCTGCTGGGCATATGTTCTAGCTAAAGGGTGTCCACAGTCATGGATGTGGGCTCATCCTTCTTTGCCCACAACCCTCGCTACCTGTGAAGCCAAGCCCTCCACTTGTTCAGCCTAAACCCTGCGGTTAATACTATTAGATCAATTGGTACTATGTACATGATCAATGGCGGGTACCTCCATATCCATCTTTGGATCCCAGCATGGAGGCCTGGGCTTTTGCGTTGATGAAGCGCCACTGCAAGCAGCGGCTGTAAAGCAGCTTCAAAGAATGTGGATCCTGATCTAGTTTCCTTGGTTTTCCCATCTCGGGAAGAGGAGGCAGGTTCTCTTGTTGCTTGGTTGAGCTGAAAGTCAGAGAGCGGGAGCAGCAGGGATCCATGGATTTGGAGTCGCCGTGAGTGGCATCTTGCAACAGCTTTGCGGCGGGAGTCTTGTTCTCTCCCTCTCCCTTCCGGTGGTGGTGGTACTAGGGATGGGCGTGTGGTTCTCCTTGTTCCGCTGCCTGTGAAGAGACTGTCTAAACTCCGACCCATGAACCGTGAACTCACCTCTCTCACCCTCACTCTTCCCCGACCACTAGGTAAACCCGCTTCCCCGGACTTCATCCTACCCGATTATTTCGTCTCTCTCCAGCTGCCACCAAAACTCTTAAGCACACCAAACTAGCCGTTACCAGATGGGGCCCCTCAACGGAAACCATTTCCAACTATCACCAATTCTAAATTATTTCACCTTATTTCAATTCACCCTAACTCTCCTCACTTCCAATACACTCACAACATGTACGATGGGGGGCTAGGGGCGGGCTGCATTTATTGAGCCCACCCCTCCGGTTAGGGAAGCTGAGCCCGTGCCCAACGCTTGATTTAATGCTTCCCATGTGCGTCCATAGGCCATCTTGCACGCCATTTCTTTTTTGACCAAGGGTGTCATGTAGCACCGCCCCCTATTTTTTAAAACCTTATTGAGACACGTGGCCCAATCAGGTGGTGCCACGTGTCCCAACATTTTTTTAAAATGGAACTTTTGAACTGCAAAAAATGATTTTGTGCTATTTCAAAATCCAAAAAAGTGAAGAAAATTGCGAAAAAAATGATTTTTATTTTTCTAAATCTAAATTAAATTTTGGTTCTTTTTTAAAATCAAAATTACATTCTTTAAAAAAGTGGGTTTTTAAAATTATGGTTCATAAAATCCAATTAAAAAATTATAAGTGTATTATTAAATTTCACATTTCAATTTATTTTGTTAGACTGATTTTATTTGAATTGAATATTAAAGGTAAAATTAATGAGTAGCATAGAGGGAATCAGGTGGGGTCCATGAAGTGGTCTCAAAGTGGTTTCACTGTGGAAATAAAAATGGAGTGATTTAGTTGCAGGCTCAAATGCTGAGGTGGAAGAGATAGATTGATTATTTAATGAACTGAAACCGCAAGAGCGGGCTTGGAGCGAGCTTACCATTGTACATGGTCTCAGCTCAGCGAATATCTTTTCAACTCCAATAAATTCATCTCAACTTCAATAAATTTACTTCCACTACTTTCAATTCGTTTTAGATCGTTTTAAATTATTTAAAATATTAATCTAATACCCCTAGTAAATATTATTTATAATACAAAGTCTTGTTTTAGACAGCCTAAATTTTAGGCAAGGGTTTATTATGCAATTATTGTAACTTTCAATTGAGGTGAGGTTTTTTTTAAAAATAAGCTGAGAAAGTAGGGGACTTTTAATGTAAATACGTAATCTTTTGGTCCATATATAAATATCACATTTTCAGATATTTATTACATTTCCCATTTTTATTTTTACCGGTAACCGCCACCGGCCAGTGGTTACCGCCAATGTCCACCGGAATTTCACCGATATCATCCAATCTTTTCCATCCGTCGGATTTCTGCCGAATTTCCACCAATCTTCGCTATTTTATGTTCTCATATGCCTCCTCCGGTTCCTTCTCTTCCTTCGGATCTCCGTTGCTATTCTGCCAGATTTTTGTTGCAATTCTTCCGGCAAGATCTCCATGGCAGAGGTGACGACATCGACTACAACACTGAGATCAACGAGCTCCACGATATAATTGGCGACTGAGCAGTCAGGAAAAGAGACGATGAAGGACGTAATCGGTGGCGGAGTTGTGAGGAAAAGAGGTGACGAGTGGCAGCGAGCTTCCGTCGACGAGCAACAGTGAGGAAAAGAGGTGAAGAGCAGCAGTGAGTACCCGTCGACGAGCAGCAGTGAGGAAAAGAAGCGACGAGCAGCAGAGCTTCCATCGGCGTGTGAGATCCACGCGACCGACTGGGAAAGATGACGCACGTGGCAACACACGCGTGTTTATTGGCGGTTTGCACAATTTGGCTCGTGACCTTCACGTGCTCGCATGTTATTTTTTTAAAATAAAATTTACTTGATATTTAAATTGATGTTTTTTGTTGATGTTTTATGACTTTTTGTTGATGTTTTGTTATTTGTAGTTGATGTTTCATGATTTTTAGTTTGACATTTTGAATTTGATCATTAATTTGACAATTTAACATTTTTTGACGTGTTATGATTTTCAGTTGATGTTTTGTTTTGTTTATGATTTTAGTGACATTTTGAAATTGCTATAAAATTTGACAATTTAATCTTTTATTGATCTTTTATGATTTTCAGTTGATATTTTGTTAATTACAGTTGAGGGTTTGGTGATATGAGTTGACGTTTATATTTTTTTTATTATTATTATATAGGTTGATGTTGTAGTTTTATTTTTTCTGTTGATATTTTTTTTTATTTTCTGGGTGAGGTTTAGGTGATTGGAGTTGATGTTTGTAGTGTCTTTTTTTCTTATGTTGATGTTTTTCATTTTCGGGGTGAGGTTAAGGTGTTATGAGTTGATGTTTGTAGCTTTTGGGTGATATATGTTGATATTTGTAGTTTTTTAAATTTTCTCATGTTGATGTTTTTCATTTTCCGACTGAGGTTTTGAAAACTTTTGTAATCGACATTTTTTCCTCTCATGTTGATCCTTTTCATTTTCTCAGTGAGTTTTAAGTGATACGAGTTGATATTTGTAGTTTTGGGTGACATGGGTTGATTTTTTGAAGTGTTTTTTTCTTATGTTGCCGCTTTTCATTTTATGGGTGAAGTTTAGGTGATAGGAATTGGTATTTTTAGTTTTTGGTTGATATTAGTTGATTTTTGCAGTTTCTATTAATAAATTGATAATTGAAGATTTGTTGATGTTTTTATGATTTTTAGTTGATATTTTGTTAGTTCTAGCTGATGTTTTTTTTCTTCATTTTTTGTCAATTTTTTTAATTTTAAATATATAGTTTTGCTGTTTTATTTGTTTTTAAATTTATTTTTTGCTCCAATTTTTTAGTTGATATTTTTTTTATATTTTTCGTTGATGTTCTGCTATTTTTTACTTATACTTATAATTTTCAGTTCGATGATTATATTATTTTTTTGCATTTTAAAAATTGTTTTTCAAATTACAGATGGCGGGAAAATGATGGTAAAAAATTGGACAAAAAAACCACTGGAAAGATATTAGTGATAGGTCCCTGTAAAGTTATTAGAAATAGGTCCTTGTAAAATTATTAGAGATAGGTCCTTGGAGCTAGAATATATCTAGAATTGCATAAAGGCCCACTGCCTATAGCTTAGGCTGCCTCAGAGGAGACCATCTCTATTTATAATGAAATTTAATGAATATTATAAAAGCATACATATTATGAATGTTCAATTTTAGTTCAATTAAGCCATCTGCTCTCACCTTATTTCAATTTTATTTATCCAGTTCAGTTAATTTCAATTCAATCAGTTTAATGAAAAACATACATATTATAAATGTTTAATATTAGTTCAATTAAGTTATTTCATTTCATTTCATCTTATTTCAATTTTACTGAATTTAGTTTAGTTTAGTTCAATTTCACTAATAGTAATAAACTTCATTTATCACATCATATCACAGTCTAGTTATTTAATCCATTTTAATTAAATTCATTTCAGTTCGGTTGAATTATGTTCAGTCGAATTCAGTTTTATTAAGACTTATTATTAATATTTGACATTATATATTATTTTAGTAAAATCAATTTTTAATACATTTAAATTTAGGTTACCTTAGCATTTTAAATTATTTACATTAAATTTTAGTTCAACATATTTATATATATTTTAAATTTTGTTCAATTCTGTTTATTTCATCTTCATTAAACTCAACAGACAGCTCTAATAAATTCATCCAACTCCAATAAACTCAATTCACTCAACTTAACTCCAATAAACACCTCATCTCAGCTCAGCTCCATTTATTCTCAACTTGACAAGGGTCAAATAAATATCATAATATATACTCCCTTTGTCCCACTATAAATTGATTAGTAACTTTTGAGAGTCAAACATTGTAAACTTTGACTGTAAAATATAAATTAATCTATATATAATAAAAATATCACGTGGGATATTGTTAGATTCATCTTAACATCTAGTTTTTAAATATTAATTTTTTATGCTGTATTTTTATAGGTAACTGAAGATATTTACGGTCAAACATTCTCATTGAAAACTGGAAAAAGAGAGAGCAATTTATCACAATTAATTGATACCTTCCGTATTTAATAATCACCTTCCATCATTATCACAATTAATTACTCCCATATTTTCACAGGGTCCAAAATGATAATCCCCAAATTTAATCCATCAAAATCAAATGAAAATGAAAATAGTCATAACTCGATGCTCAAATCATATTTTGGACCGATTCGTTTTTGAAAAGTTCTTATATTTTCATCCTCTACAATATGGTATCTTCAGTGTTTACAAATTAATAATTTCATATATCCCCGAAATTTAACCAATGAAATGAAAACAAAGATTCGAATGGTCATAACTCGGTGCTCAAATAATATTTTAGACAAATTCCATTTTTAAAAGTTCTTATATTTTCATGCTAAAAATTATAGTATCTTCCTCGTTTGCTAATTACTAACTTCATATATAAACCTGAAATTTAACCCATCAAATGAAAATGAATATTCGAATGGTCATAACTCGGTGCTCAAATCATATTTTGGACCAATTCATTTTTGAAAAGTTCCTATATTTTCATGCTCTACAATATGATACCTTCCGTGTTTGCTAATTAGTACTCTCATATATCCCTGAAATTTAACCCATCAAATGAAACTGAAAATTCAAATGGTCATAACTCGGTGCTCATATCATATTTTGGACCAATTATTTTTTGAAAAGTTCTTATATTTTCATTCTCTATAACATGACACCTTCAATGTTTTCTACATAGTAACTTCATATATCCCCAAAATTTAACATATGAAATGAAAATGAAGATTTTAATGGTCATAACTCAGTGCTCAAATAATATTTTGGACCAATTCCCTTTTCAAAGGTTCTTATATTTTCATGATCTACAATATGGTACCTTCTGTATTTGCTAATTAGTAACTTCATATATTCTCAAATTTTAACCCATCAAATTAAATGAAAATTGGAATGGTCATTACTCGGTGTTCACATCATATTTTGGACCGATTCTTTTTTGAAATGTTCTTATATTTTTATGCTCTAATATATAGTACCTTACGGTTTTGCTAATTAGTAACTTCATATATCCCTGAAATTTAACCCATCAAATGAAAATGAAGATTCAAATGATCATATTCGGTGTTCAGATCGTATTTTAGACCGATTTCTTTTTGAAATGTTTGTATATTTTCATTCTCTACAATATGGTTCTCCCGTGTTTAATAATTAGTAACTTCATATATCCTCAAAATTTAACCCATCAAATGAAAATGAAGATTCAAATGGTCATAACTCGGTGCTTTTCATTTTCATATGATTGGTTAAATTTCGGGGATATATGAATTTACTAATTAGCAAACACGAAAGGTACCGTATTGTAGAGCATGAAAATATAAGAACTTTTCAAAAAGAAATCGGTCCAAAATATTATCTTAACACCGATTTATAACCATTAGAATCTTCATTTTCATTTGATGAGTTAAATTTTGGGGATATGAAGATACTAATTATTAAACAAGGAATTACCATATTGTAGAGCATGAAAATATATGAACTTTTCAAAAGGAAATTAGTCTCAAATACGATATGAGCTCTACAATATGGTACTTCCTTGTTTAATAATTAGTATCTTCATATCCCAAAAATATGGTACCTTGTTTATATTTTCATGCTCTACAATATTTTAATTCTCTGCAATATTCTGTGTTTACTAATAGTAACTTCATATATTCCTGAAATTTAACCCATCAAATGAAAATGAAGATTCGAATCGTCATAACTCATTGCTCAGATAATATTTTGGACCGATTCCTTTTTGAAAATTCTTATATTTGATGCTCTATGGTAGCTTCCGTGTTGGCTAATGAGTAACTTCATATATCCCTAAAATTTAACCCATCAAATGAATATGAAGATTCGAATTATCATAACTCGGTGCTCAGATCAAATTTTGGACCGATTCCTTTTTGAAAAGTTCTAATATTTTCATGTTGTGCAATATCTCACCTTCCATGTTTGCTAATTAGTAACATCCTATATCTCCAAAATTTAACCCATCAAATGAAAATGAATATTTGAATGGTCATAACTCGGTGCTAAATTATGCTTTGAACCGACTACTTCTTGAAAAGTTATTATATTTTAATTCTCTACAATATGGTTACTTCTGTGCTTGCTAAATAGTAACTATATATATTCCTAAAATTTAACCATCAAATGAAAATGAAAATGAAAATCTGAATGGTCATAACTCGGTGCTCATATAATATTTTGGACCGATTCCTTTTTGAAAAGTTCTTATATTTTCATGCTCTACATTATGGTACCTTCCGAGTTTACTAATTATTAAATTCATGTATCCCCAAAATTTGATCTATCAAATGAAAATTAAGATCCAAATGATCATAACTCGGTGCTCAGATCATAATTTAGACCGATTCCTTTTTAAAAAGTTCTTATATTTTCATACTCTACAATATGGTACCTTCTGCGTATGTTAATTAGTAACTTCATATATCCCCAAAATTTAACCAATCAAATGAAAATGAATATCCGAAAGGCAATAACTCGGTGGTCAAATCATATTTTCGACCAATTCCTTTTTGAAAATTTCTTATATTTTCATGCTCTACAATATAGCACCCTCCGTGTTTAATGAAAATTAAGATTCAAATGGTCATAATTGTGTGCTCAGATAATATTTTGGACCGATTCCTTTTTGAAAAGTTCTTATATTTTTGCACTCTACAACATGGTACCTTTCGTGTTTGCTAATTGATAACTTCATATATCCATGAAATTTAACCCATGAAATGAAAATGAAGTTTCAAATGGTCATAACTCGGTGCTCAGATAAAATTTCGGACCAATTTCTTTTTGAAAAGTTCTTATATATTCCTACTCTACAATATGAAACCTTTCATGTTGGCTAATTAGTAATTTCATATATCCTTGAAATTTAACCCATCAAATGAAAATGAAGATTCAACTGGTCATAACTCAGTGCTCATATTATATTTTGTACCGATTCCTTTTTGAAAAGTTCTTATATTTTTCGTGCTCTACAATATGGTACCTTACGTGTTTGCTAATTAGTAACTTCATATATCCCTAAAATTTAACCCATGAAATGAAAATGAAGTTTCGAATGGTCATAACTCGGTGCTCAGATCAAATTTTGGACCGATTCCATTTTGAAAAGTTCTTATATTTTCGTGCTCTACAATATGACACCTTTTGTGTTTGCTAATTAGTAACTTCATATATCCCCAAAATTTAACCCATCAAATGAAAATGAAGATTCTAATGGTCTTAACTCAGTGCTCATATAATATTTTAGATCGATTTATTTTTAAAAATTCTAATATTTTTGTGCTCTACAATATGGTAACTTCCGTGTTTGATAATTATTATTTTCATATATCCCTGAAATTGAACCTTTCAAATGAAAATGAAGATTTTAATGGTCATAACTCGGTATTCATATAATATTTGGGACCGATTCTTTTTTGAAAAATTCTTATATTTTTGTGCTCTACAATATAGTACCTTCCGTATTTGCTAGTTGGTAACTTCATATATCACTGAAATTTAACCCACGAAATAAAATAAAGTTTCGAATTGTCATAACTCAGTGCTCAGATCAAATTTTGGACCGATTTCTTTTTGAAAATTTCTTATATTTTCGTGTTCTACAATATGGCACCTTCCGTGTTTGCTAATTAGAAACTTCATATATCCCCGAAATTTAATCCATCAAATGAAAATGAAGATTTGAATGGTCATAACTCGGTGCTCATATTATATTTTGTACCGATTCCTTTTTGAAAAGTTAATATATTTTCGAGCTCTACAATATGGTACCTTCCGTGTTTGCTAATTGATAACTTCATATATCCCTGAAATTTAACCCATGAAATGAAAATGAAGTTTCGAATGGTCATAAGTCGATGCTCAGATAAAATTTTGGACCGATTCTTTTTTTGAAAAGTTCTTATATTTTTGTGCTCTGCAATATGGCACCTTCAGTGTTTGCTAATTAGTAACTTCATATATCCCCAAATTTAATCCATCAAATGAAAATGAATATTCGAATGGTCATAACTAAGTGCCCATATCATATTTTAGACCGATTTCAATTTAAAAAATTCTTATATTTTTGTGCTCTACAATATGGTACTTTCCGTGTTTGATAATTAGTACTTTTATATATCCCCAAAATTGAACCTATCAAATGAAAATGAAGATTTAAATGGTCATAACTCGGTGCTCATATCATATTTTGTACCGATTTCTTTTTGAAAAGTTCTTATATTTTCGTACTCTACAATATGGTACCTTCCGTGTTTGCTAATTGCTAACTTCATAGATCCAGGAAATTTGACCCATGCAATGAAAATGATGTATCGAATGGTCATAACTCGGTGCTCAGATCATATTTTGGACCGATTCTTTTTTGAAAAATTCTTATATTTTTGTGCTCTACAATATTGTACCTTTTGTGTTTGCTAATTTGGAACTTCATATATCCCCAAAATTTAAGCCATCAAATGACAATGAAGATTCGAATGGTCATAACTCAATGCTCAAATAATAATTTAAACTGATTCCTTTTTGAAAAGTTCTTATATTTTTTTGCTCTACAATATGGTACCTTCCGTGTTTGCCAATTGCTAACTTCATATATCATGGAAATTTGACCCATGAAATGAAAATGATGTTTTGAATGGTCATAACTCGGTGCTCAGATCATATTTTGGACTGATTATTTTTTGAAAAATTCTTATATTTTTGTGCTCTACAATATAGTACCTTATGTGTTTGCTAATTTGGAATTTCATATATCCCCGAAATTTAACCCATCAAATGAAAATGTAGATTTGAATGGTCATAACTCAATGCTCAAAAATATTTTAGACCGATTCCTTTTTGAAAAGTTCTTATATTTGTTTGCTCTACAATATGGTACGTTCTGTGTTTCATAATTAGTAACTTCATATATCCCTGAAACTTAACCCATCAAATGAAAATGAAAATGAAGATTTGAATTGACATAACTCGGTGCACATATCATATTTTGGACCGATTCATTTTTGAAAAGTTCTTATATTTTCCTGCACTAGAATATGGTGCGTTCCGTGTTTGCTAATTAGTAACTTCATATGTCCCCGGAACTTAACCCATCAAATGAAAATGAAGATTCGAATTGACATAACTCGTTGCTCATATCATATTTTGGACCGATTCCTTTTTTAATAGTTCTAAAATTTTCTGGCTCTACAATATAGTACCTTCTGTGTTTGCTAATTAGTAACTTCATATATCCCCGAAACTTAACCCATCAATTGAAAATGAAAATTCAAATGGTCAAAATTCGTGCTCAGATCATATTTCAGACCGATTCCTTTTGAAAAAGTTCTCATTTTTGTGCTCTAAAATATGGTACCTTCCGTGTTTGATAATTGGTAACTTCCTATATCCCCAAAATTTAACCCATCAAATGAAAATGAAAATTCGAATGGTCATAACTCGGTATTCATATAATATTTCGGAACGATTCCTTTTTCAAAAGTTCTTATATTTTTGTGCTTTACAATATGGTAACTTCCGTGTTTGCTAATTGGTAACTTTATATATCCCTGAAATTTAACCCATGAAATGACAATCAAGATTCGAATAATCATAACTTGGTGCTCAAATCAAATTTTGGACCGAATCTTTTTTGAAAAATTCCTATATTTTTGTGCTCTACAATATAGTACCTTCCGTGTTTGCTAGCTGGTAACTTGATATATCCCCAAAATTTAACCCATCAAATGAAAGTGAAGATTCGAATGGTCATAACTTAATGCTCAAATCAAATTTTAGATCGATTTCTTTTTGAAAAGTTCTTATATTTGTGTGCTCTAAAATATGGTACATTCCTTGTTTGATAATTAGTAACTTCATATATCCTCAAAACTTAACCCGTCAAATGAAAATGAAGATTCGAATTGACATAACTCGGTGCACAGATCATATTTTGGATCGATTCCTTTTTGAAAAGTTCTTATATTTTCCTGCTCTGCAATATGGTGCTTTCGGTGTTTGCTAATTAATAACTTCATATATCCCCAAAACTTAACCCATCAAATGAAAATGAAGATTCGAATTGACATACCTCGTTGCTCATATCATATTTTTTACTTAATAATTTTTGAAAAGTTCTTATATTTTCCTGCTTTACAATATAGTACCTTCCGTGTTTGCTAATTAGTAACTTCATATATCCCTGAAACTTAACCCATCAAAAGAAAATGAAGATTTGAATGGTCCTAATTTGGTGCTCAGATCATATTTGAGACCGATGCCTTTTTTGAAAATTTCTCATATTTTTGTGCTCTAAAATATTGTACCTCGTGTTTGATAATTGGTAACTTCAAATATTCCCAAAATTTAACCAAACAAATGACAACGAAGATTTAAATTGTCATAACTCGGTATTCAAATAATATTTCGGAACGATTCTTTTTTGAAAAGTTCTAATATTTTTTGCTCTACAATATGACATCTTCCGTGTTTGCTAATTGGTAACTTCATATATCCCCAAAATTAACCCATCAAATGAAAATGAAGTTTCGAATGGACAGAAGTCGCTGCTCATATCATTTTTTGGACCTATTCCTTTTTTAAAAGTTCTTATATTTTCCTGCTCTCCAATATGGTACCTTTGTGTTTGCTAATTGGTAACTTCATATACCCCCAAAATTTAACCCATCAAATAAAAATGAAGATTCGAATGGTCATAATTCGGTGCTCAAATTATATTTCAGACCGATTCCTTTTTTAAAAGTTCTCATATTTTTGTGCTCTACAAATGGTACCTTCAGTGTTTGCTAATTGGTAAATTCATATATTCCTGAAATTTAACCCATGAAATTAAAATGAAAATTTGAATGGTCATAACTCGGTGCTCAGATTATGTTTTGGAACGATTCCTTTTTAAAAAGTTCATATATATTCGTGCTCTAAAATATGCTACATTTCGTGTTTGCTAATTAGTAACCTCATATATCCCCGAAATTTAACCCATTAAATGAAAATGAAGATTGGAATGGTCATAACTCGGTGCTCATAACATATTTTGTACCGATTCGTTTTTGAAAAGTTCTTATATTTTTGTGCTCTACAATATGGTTCTTTCAGTATTTACAAATTAGTAACTTCATATATCCCCGAAACTTAACCCATCAAATGAAAATGAAGATTCGAATCGACATAAGTCCCTGCTCATATAATATTTTGGACCAATTCCTTTTTGAAAAGTGTTTATATTTTTGTATTCTAAAATATACCACCTTCAGTGTTTGCTAATAAGTAACTTCATATATCCCCAAAATTTAACTCATCAAATGAAAATGAAGATTCGAATGGTCATAACTCGGTGCACATATCAAATTTTGTACCTATTCCTTTTTGAAAAGTTTTTATATTTTCGTGCTCTACGATATGGTACCTTCAGTGTTTTCTATTGCTGAGTTCATATATCCCAAAAATTTAACCCATGAATTGAAAATGAAGTTTCGACTGGTCATAACTCGGCGCTCAGATCAAATTTCATATCGATTCCTTTTTGAAAAGTTCTTATATTCTTGTGCTCTACAATATGGGACCTTCCGTGTTTGCTAATTAGTAACTTAATATATCACCAAACTTTAACCTATCAAATGAAAATGAAGATTCGAATGGTCATAACTCGGTGCTCATGTCATATTTTGTACCGATTCCTTTTTGAAAAGTTCTTATATTTTTGTGCTCTACAATATGGTACCTTCCGTGTTTGCTAATTATTAACTTTATATATCACATAAATGTGACCCTTGAAAGGAAAATGAAGTTTTGAATGGTCACAACTAGGTGCTTAAATCAAAATTTGGACCGATTCTTTTTTGAAAAGTTATTATATTTTTGTGCTCTACAATATGGCACCTTACGTGTTTCCTAGTTGGTAACTTCATATATCCGTGAAATTTAACTCATGAAATGAAAATGAAGATTTGAATCGGCATAACTCGGTGCTCAAATAAAAATTTGGACCAATTTTTTGAAAAATTCTTATATTTTTGTGCTCTACAATATGGTACCTTCCGTGTTTGCCTAGTAGTAAATTTATTTATCCCCGAAATTTAACCCATCGTATGAAAATGAAGATTCGAATGGTCATAACTCAATGCTCAAATCAAATTTTAGACTGATTCCTTTATGAAAAGTTCTTATATTTTTGTGCTCTACAATATGGTATGTTCCGTGTTTGATAATTAGTAACTTCATATATTTCTGAAACTTAACCCATCAAATGAAAATGAAGATTTGAATTGACATAACTCGGTGCACAGATCATATTTCTGACTGATTCCTTTTTAAAAAGTTCTTATATTTTCATGCTCTACAATATGGTACATTCCGTGTTTTCTAATTAGTAATTTCAAATATCCCCGAAACTTAACCCATCAAATAAAAAATGAAGATTGGAATTGACATAACTAGCTGCTCATATCATATTTTGGACCGATTCATTTTTGAAAAGTTCTCACATTTTCATGCTTTATAATATGGTACCTTCCGTGTTGGCTAATTAGTAACTTCATATATCCTAGAAACTTAACCCATCAAATGAAAGTGAAGATTCATAACTCGGCGCTCAGATTAAATTTCGAACCGATTCCTTTTTGAAAAGTTCTTATATTCTCGTGCTCTTCAATATGGTACCTTCCGTGTTTGCTAATTACTAACTTCATATATCCAAGAAATATAACCCTTGAAATGAAAATGAAGTTTCGAATGGTCATAATTCGATGCTCAGATCAAATTTTGGACCGATTTCTTTTTGAAAAGTTCTTATATTTTTGTGCTCTACAATATGGCACCTTCGGGGTTTGCTAATTGCTGCTCTACAATATGGAACCTTCAGTGTTTGCTAATTGCTAACTTCATATATCCTAGAAATATAACCATGAAATGAAAATGAAGTTTCGACTAGTTATAACTCGATGCTCATAACAAATTTTGAACCGATTCCTTTTGGAAAAGTTCTTATATTTTTGTGCTCTACAATATGACACCTTCCGGGTTTTCTAATTAGTAACTTCATATATCCCCAAAATATAACCCATCAAATGAAAATGAATATTCGAATGGTTATAACTCGGTGGTCATATCCTATTTCAGAACGGTTCCTTTTTGAAATGTTCTTATATTTTCGTGCTCTACAATATGGAACCTTTTGTGTTTTCCGTGTTCTCTAATTAATCCATGAAATGAAAATGAAGATTCGAATGGTCATAACTCGGTGCTCATATCATATTTTGTACCCATTCCTTTTTAAAAAGTTCTTATATTTTTTTGGTCTACAATATGGTATCTTCAGTGTTTGCTAATTGCTAACATCATATTCCCCTAAAATTTAACCCATGAAAAGAAAATTAAGTTTTGACTGGTCATAACTCGGCGCTCAGATCAAATTTCGGACCGATTCCTTCTTGAAAAGTTCAAATATTCTTATGCTCTACAATATGGCACCTTCCATGTTTTCTAATTAGTAACTTCATATATCCCAGAAATTTAACCCATCAAATGAAAATGAAAATTCAAATTGACATAACTCGGCGCTAAGATCAAATTTTGTACCGATTCCTTTTTAAACGTTCTTATATTTTCATGCTCCACGATATGGTACCTTCCGTGTTTGGTAATTGCTAACTTCACATATCCCAAAAATTTGACCCATGAAATGAAAATGAAGATTCGAATGGTCATAACTCGGTGCTCATATCATATTTTGTACTGATTCCTTTTTGAAACGTTCTAATATTTTCGTGCTCTACACTATGGTACTGGGGATGATCATTGGTTCAGGACCCGGTGTTCATTTGTACCGATTATTTTTTAAATAGTACTTATATTTTTGTGCTCTACAATATGGCGCCTTCTGTGTCTGCTAATTGGTAACTTCATATATCTCAGAAATTTTACCATTGAAATGAAAATGAAGATTCAAATGGTTATAACTCGGTGTTCAAATCAAATTTTAGACCAATTTTTTGAAAAGTTCTTATATTTTTGTGCTCTATAATATGGAACCTTCCGTGTTGCTAACTATTAACTTCATAAATCCCTGAAATTTAACTCATGAAATAAAAAAGAAGATTTGAATGGTCATAACTCGGTGCTCAAATAATATTTTAGACCGATTCTTTTTTGAAAAGTTCTTATATTTCTGTGTTCTACAATATGGTAGCTTCGGTGTTTGCTAATTAGTAACTTCATTTATCCCTAAAACTTAACCCGTCAAATGAAATTAAAGATTCGAATGGACATAATTCGATGCACAAATTATATTTTGGACCGATTCCTTTTTTAAAATTTCATATATTTTCCCGCTCTACAATATGGTACATTCCGTGTTTGCTAATTAGTAACTTCGTATATCCCTGAAACTTAACCCATCAAATGAAAATGAAGATTCGAATTGTCATAACTCGCTGCTCATATCATATTTTGGACCGATTCCTTTTTGAAAATTTCTTATATTTTCCTGATCTACAATATGGTACATTCCGTGTTTGCTAATTAGTAACTTTATATATCCCCAAACCTTAACCCATCAAATGAAAATGAAGATTCGAATGGTCATAATTCAGTGCTCAGATCATATTTATACAGATTCCTTTTTGAAAAGTTCTCATATTTTTGTGCTCTACAATATGGTACCTTCCGTGTGTGATAATTGGTAACTTCATATATTTCCAAAATTTAACTCATCAAATAAAAATGAAGATTCGAATGGTCATAACTCGGTGCTCAAATCAAATTTTGTACCCATTCTTTTTTTAAAAGTACTTATATTTTTGTGCTCTACAATATGGCACCCTTCCGTGTTTACTAATTGGTAACTTCATATATCCCAGAAATTTGACCCTTGAAATGAAAATGAAGATTCGAATGGTCATAACTCGGTGTTCAAATCAAATTTTGGACCAATCCTTTTTTGAAAAATTCTTATATTTTTTTGCGCTCTATAATATGGCACCTTCCGTGTTTGCTAATTGGTAACTTAAAATATCCCCAAAATTTAACACATGAAATAAAAATGAAAATTCGAATGGTCATAACTCGGTGCTCAAATAAAATTTTAGACCGATTTCTTTTTGAAAAGTTCTTATATTTGTGTCTTCTACCATATGGTAGCTTCGGTGTTTGCTAATTAGTAACTTCATTTCCCCCAAAACTTAACCCATCAAATGAAAATGAAGATTCGAATTAACATAACTCGGTGCAGAGATAATATTTTGGACCGATTCATTTTTGAAAAATTCTTATATTTTCTTGCTCTACAATATGGTACGTTCCGTGTTTAGGAATTAGTAACTTTTATATCCCCGAAACTTAACCCATCAAATGAAAATGAAGATTCGAATGGTCATAATTCGGTGCTCAAATCATATTTAAGACCGATTCCTTTTTGAAAAGTTCTCATATTTTTGTGCTCTACAATATGGTACCTTCCATGTGTGGTAATTCGTAACTTAGTAAATTCCCGAAATTTAACCCATCAAATGGAAATGAAGATTCGAATTGACATAACTCAGTGCTCAAATCAAATTTTGTACCGATTCTTTTTTAAAAGTACTTATATTTTTGTGCTCTACAATATGGCACCTTCCGTGTTAGCTAATTAGTAACTTCATATATCCTAGAAATTTGACCCTTGAAATGAAAATGAAGATTGGGATGGGCTTAACTCGGTGTTCAAATCAAATTTTGGACCAATTCTTTTTTGAAAAGTTCTTATATTTTTGTGCTCTATAATATGGCACCTTCCGTGTTTGCTAATTGGTAACTTCATAGATCCCCAAAATTTAACTCATGAAATAAAAATGAAGATTCGAATGGTCATAACTCGGTGCTCAAATCATATTTTAGACCGATTCCTTTTTGAAAAGTTGTTATATTTGTGTGTTCTACAATATGGCGGTTGCGGTGTTTGCTAATTAGTAACTTCATTTATCCCCAAAACTTAACTCATCGAATGAAAAAGAAGATTCGAATGGACATAACTCTATGAACATATCATATTTTGGACCGATTCCTTTTTGAAAATTTCTTTTATTTTCCTCCTCTACAATATGGTACGTTCTGTGTTTGCTAATTAGTAACTTCATATATCTCCGAAACTTAACCCATCAAATGAAAATGAAGATCTAATGGTCATAATTCGGTGCTCAGATCATATTTAAGACCGATTCCTCTTTGAAAAGTTCTCATATTTTTGTGATCTACAATATGGTACCTTCCGTGTGTGATAATTGGTAACTTCATGTATTCCCAAAATTTAACCCATCAAATGAAAATGAAGATTCGAATGGTCATAACTCGGTGATTAGATCAAATTTTGTACCGATTCTTTTTTGAAAAGTACTTATATTTTTATGCTCTATAATATGGCACCTTCCGTGTTGGCTAAATGGTAACTTCGTATATCCCAGAAATTTGACCCTTGAAATGAAAATGAAGATTCGAATGGTCATAACTCGGTGTTCAAGTCAAATTTTGGACCAATGCCTTTTTTGAAAAATTCTAATATTTTTGTGCTCAATAATATTCCACCTTCCGTGTTTGCTAATTGGTAACTTCATATATCCCCGAAATTTAACTCATGAAATAAAAATGAAGATTCGAATGGTCATAACTCGATGCTCAGATAATACTTTTGACCGATTCCTTTTTCAAAAGTTCTTATATTTTCCTTCTTTACAGTATGTCACCTTCCGTGTTTGCTAATTAGTAACTCATATATCCCTGCAATTTAACCCATCAATAGAAAATGAAGATTCGAATGGTCATAACTCGGTGCTCATATCATATTTTGGACCGATTCCTTTTTGAAAAGTTCTTAT
>JAULKK010021390.1:0-30883 GCA_032355705.1 Rubia peregrina
CAATTGTGCCAATATACCTAAATTCCTCTATTCCAACGTTGACTGAACGAATTTTAGCCTTGATTTGAGAAGACAAAAATACCCCTTGAATTAAAACTTAATTTGTGTGAACTATTTTACCCTTATCCACTGCCACTGCTCCGCCACCCACCACTGAAACCCAGCACCATCCCGCCGCCCACCAACAACTTCCACCACCCACTGAAACCCATCGCCATCCCGCCACCCGCCACCATCTCCCACCACCTGCCATTGAAACCCAACACCATCCTGCCACCCAACATTAAAACCCAGAAGACTCAGCCCACCGCCACCGACCTCGACACCACCACTGCTCCCCCATCTCAATAATCCTAGCCACAACCCACCATCACCGCTCCCCCATCTCAGAAACGCTAGCCACAACCACCACCGCCCCCTACCCCCCTATCTCAAAAACTCTAGCGACGAGCACACAACCGCTTAAGCTCATTGCGACGGAGACGAAACAGATACGAAGTAAAGACGAAGCGAAAAAGATGACCCTTAAACGAAGACGAAGCGAATAAGATGAGATGGTGAAGAAGATGGGTTTTTATTTATTTGGGGGGATATTAGGGGTTTTCTGATTTTGCGGAAGAAGAGAAGAAGAAGATAAAAGGGTAATATCGTCTTTTCTTATTTTAAAATTTTCTGATTTTTTTTTAAAAATGGGTATAATGGTCATTTTAAAGATTTTCGGCCACAATTCGGTTGCCAGAGTTAGATTGACACTTTCGACCAAATAATAAGGTTAGATTTGTACTTTCAAATTTTACATGATTAGATTAGTACTTTCAACCTAAACATAGAATTATTTTAACACTTAACTCCAAATATTAATATCGCGTGATGCCTTTATACTATTGTTCTAGCCACTTTACACAAACCCAAGTGATCAGAAATACAGTAACTCATACAGACCCTTAACAAGATGATTTCCAGGGCAAAATAAGACATTTTGTGAAACAAAAATAGCCTGCTCTATTAGTCCTAGATTGACAACTTGGGCTTTAGGCTGTCTATATTAGGCCGAACTTTTACACCAGTTTTAAGGTTATTGAAAACTGAGATTACAATTGGGAAATATACAAATATAATCTGGTTGTAATTTTCTCTAACTTTGCACTAATTCCTTAAGGAAGTGATAATGAACTTGATGTGAAAATAAGAAGGAGAGGATGGAGAAGAAGATGAAGTAAAAAAGTGAGAATGAGAGGTGCAAATTTCTTCATCCTCTAGGGGGGTATTTATAGGAGAAAATAGGGGTAATTGAATAGTATTCCCCTAAGGTAAATGAATAGTGAAATAATTAAATATCACTAAACTAGCTTATTGCTAATGAGCATTTCATTATTCATAACAAAAAAACTTTTATTGTGAACATTTTTTTAGCTTTTTCAGGGTGGAGCAGCCTTCGCTGCACGTGAAGACTCTAATTTCCTTACAACAAAGGTCTTTTCCATCTAGTTTTAACCCTAATTCATTGACGTGTAAGAGAATGTACAATGGGGGCTTGGAATGGGTTCAATTAAAAATTAAGCTCGAACCGAGATCGAAAACCCCCACAATGGGGAGCTTAGGGCGGGCTGTATTGAATGAACCCGCCGGTTAACCAAGCCCTCCCCAATTCTGCAAAATGACATAGACCACATGAAATGACAGTGGCGCAAAGATTTGCAGCATCTTCTTTTCCAATAGCTTCCATGTGGCAGTCTCTAATTAGGCCACGTGGCAGCATATGTCCCCACCTTTTTTTTTAGTTTTTTCTGAATTTTTAAAAAATCAAAATAATTTATTTTCTTTTTAAAGTAAAATTTTGAATAAATTTTTTGATTTTTATTATGAAAATTCAAAATTATATTTTGGTTCATTTTAAAAATTGAAATTACATTCTTTTTTAAATGGTTTTTTAAAATATTGTTCATAAAGTATAATTTAAATTAATTTGAAAAATAAATTTGAAAAAATAAAATAAAATTCAATAATTATAGGTGTATTATTAAATTTGACATTAAAATTTATTTTGTTTGGTAAATTTATTTGAATTAATTATTAAAGATAAAAATAATGAGTATGATAGAAAGAATCAAGTGGGGTCCATGAAGTGGTCTCAACCATTGTGGAGAAAAAAATAGAGTCATTTAGTTGTGGGCTCAATTGCTGAGGTGAAAAAGAGAGATTAATTATTTAATTAACTGAATTTGCAGGAGCAGCTCGGAGCGGACTTACCATTGTACATGGTCTAAGACCAAAATCTTTCACATGAAAAGCTTGCATTGTGGCACCATGGCCATTATTTCTTTTGATTCTCCAAACTTGTGGAACACATATCAGGAAATGTTCCCCATTTAATCTATCTAAAATAAGATTTCGTGAAATTTAATATATTTCATCTTTAATTCACATTAAGGATAAAAAAATAATAGACGTGTATTTTTTAGTTTACAATTGAAAAAAATTTATACGCGTGTTTAAAAAGTTATCAAATTTAAATAACATCTTTTTATGGACAATTTGTTTAATGTAATATCAAAAAAAATTATAATTAATCAACATGTAATTATTATTTTATGATTTTTTATCCTATCAATGTATAATTTATTTTTTTATTTATGTACTCCCTCCGCCCAGTCGAATCTGAACATTTTTTTATCAACTTTCTCAAGCCATATTTAAACATGAATTTCAATTAGTTTATTGGCATCAATAGCATCATGTGAGATATTTTTGGATTTTATACATCATGTATTTTCTAAATATAAAATTTTAATACACCAATAATATACGTAATTAAAGTTATCGGTAAATTTTGATTCATTTTTATTTTAAAAAATCCCTTTCTCTATTTTAACCATTTAAAAAATAGGATTGTAAGAAATCTAAGATCCCAACAAAAGTCAATGTCCAAAAAAATAAAATAAAATAAAAGTCATTAAAATAAAATATCAATAACGTTTCTAACTAAAAGATACTCCCTCCGTCCCTCTATAACTGTCTTACCACCAAAAAAGTGTCATTTTTTAAAGTCATTGAAATTGCATAAAAATGGTTTGTGAACAAAAAAATATTTCATCTTTTTTTCACATTCAATTTTTTTACCAAAAATGAAATTAAGACATTAATAAAGGGACACCAAATAAGGCAGGTAGGACACAAATAGGGGGACGGATGGAGTACCACTTATTATTGCGCATTGACTTCAAAATCTTTGACGAGATTCAACCATGCAATTACAAGTTAATCAGGAGCGCCAATTTGGCTGGAGGAGACATAGCACATCAAAGCATAAAAATAAATGGCACAGATTGTACTTTCGAGATTAACTGTACAAATATTTCTATTTGAGATTAGCCTAAATATGTATCTATATTGTGGACTATGCGTCGTACATACAAATGTGAATATGGAACAAAAACTTATGTTAGCTGCTGTAGCTTCCGCGTCCCATTATTATATAGCTTAATTTATTCGGGTATTGAGTATTTATTTCTTTTTAGGACGGAGAGGTACTGAATCTGAATGTGTAGTATACATGTGCACACAGTGCATTTAAAAGAAGTTTATAAATAAATAAATATATATATATATATACATGCACAGTGCACTTGCCATTTGCCAATTACAGTAAATGATTGGAAGCATGCATGATTAAATAACTCGAAGGTTAAACTTTGGTTTTCAGTGCCTACAAAATGGTAATTACTAAAGGATGATATCCTTTCATGGTGAGTAGTGATAACAATTTTGATTTTAAATAAATATATATTAAAAAAGAGGGGGGAAACAAGAGAAAGAGCATGTTTCACGTTTAAACATGGCCACAGTGGCAAATGATCTAATCTCAGCATCACAATATTTTAGACTAAAGTAACTCTAGATGTTTCAATAGTGATGCACACATTGTGGAGGTATTGCCTAACCTAGTGTGGACAGTGGAAATAGAAATCGAAATCACCACCACCATGTTTCAGAAAAAATAATAAATATAAAGGAGATTGATTATTTTCATCCAAAACCACTTTAATGGGTATTTATGGCTCCTAAAGCTTCCTATCCGTAGACAAATAAGAGCACTCTCGTGCAAGGAGATTAATTATTTTCATCCTCTGTACTTTAATTTTTATGAACCACTTTAATGGGTATTAATGAGATATGGGCCAAAGCACGTGGGGCTGACGATGAGAAACCAACTGACAAGAGCTGATGTGACTAGCATCGTCCCATCAAACCACCAACTTATATAACTAGGGATGCAATTTGGAAAAATGTATGATCACTTACCCAACTTCTTAGACACACTTGATAAAAATTCTAGAATGACTCTCTCGGCTGACTTGATCGTCAGGGCAGACATGACCCTGCGTCAGCCTGCCTGACCCTTGTCTCTCTGTCTTGTAGGTTTATAGTTAGTAGAAAGGAGCTTGAACAGTGATCCAAAACATTACCAAAATCAAACTTAACATTGGCGCCATCTATGACACTACTGGAATACAGGCACTTAGGCCCGATACATTGCCTGGGAAGCAACCATACCGGTGCTGAAAATATGTAAGGTGCCGGTATTTTGATCAAAAAGTAGAAAATCGGTGTTGTTGTAGACTAGTAGCACTGCTATTTTCTAACATGTGCCATACATATGAATTAGCACCGGTTCAGACAAAAAACGTGCAGGGGACTGGTGCTAGGATTGGTTTCATATCTGATACATTGTCTTTGGCGCCGAAAAAAACTGAGAAAATAATAGCACCAGTTTAAATCAGCTTGTCGGTGCCTTTGTATATATTTAGCACCAATTTGTACATAATCGGTGCTTGTAAATAGGGGCCCATATCGGTGGAGGTTGAATTTTTTATATATATTCAGCACATGTTTTGTATAGAGGACTCGACAGATGCTAAATTTCATTGAATAGTCATTTTTAGGGTAAGTTTTGGGGGGAATTCTAGCACCGGTACGTGGCCAATATACCGGTGCTGGAAAAGCATTTAATGCTTACCTACCACACTATTCATTGGCGGGTAAAAAGTGGGATTTTGGGGAGAGAAGATCATTAATGGTGTTTTTGAGAGGGTTTCGACATTAAAATGCTCCAATGCATACCCAAAAAGGTTAGATTTTAAATTGTTTGGCATTTTAATAATGATGTAATATGTTAGAAATGGTTTGTATGCAAATATTTGGTGTGTTTGATCATAATTTTTGTGTTTGATCATGTTCATTATTCTTGCATTCTTGGAAGAAATGTGATTCTATTCCATATTTCTTGATGTCTTTAATACCTTGTTTAGGAATGTGAAATTATTGTGTAAGTTTTGAATGTTGTGGTCCGAGTTGTATGTAAGGTTTTGCCGAATTGATTTTGAATGTGTAGAATCTTGCATAGACATTCTCATTGTGTTAAACTATAATTGTCCTACATTTGTTAATTTGCAGATATGGAACGTGCAATAGAGAGGCGTAAGCATGTGTATTGCAACGTTAGTTGGTTGAGCAAAGAATATGTTGCTTTTGTGTAGGATTTTTTAGAGCACGCCTTCGGAAGTGAGGAGAGAGTGTTATGTCCACGTCATGATTTCAAGAATCGTAATCGTGTTGGTGATAGAGACATCATGAAACTTCACTTGCATAGGAGAGGGTTTGAAAAAGATTATTTGGTTTGGACATTTCATGGTGAGAAGGCACCGCTAGAGGTGGTTGTAGGTAGTGAGAGAGAGTGTTTTGGAGACTTAAATTTAGATGACATGTGTGAGGAGGGTGTCGATGAATTTAGGGGGAGGCCCGAGGTTTTGTCAAATTTCTTAGGTGAGAAGGACAGACCATTGTATCTCGGTTGCAATGAGAGGGATAGGGCGATGTCATGTTCGATGAAATTGTTTAATATGAAAGGCCTTGGTACATGGAATGACACTAGCATGAACAAGTTAAAGTTCTTGAATGAGAAACTTCCAGCGAGTAACGGGATACCGAACAACCTCTACGAAGCGAAGATGATTCTTTGTCCAGTGAGATTAGAGTATACAAAAATAAATGCTTGTCCGAACGATTGTGTTTTGTACAGGGGTGAATTGGAGAAGTAGATGGCATACCCCGTATGCCATGTGTCATGCTACAAGAAACAGAGAAATTTGGTTGTTGATGGAGAAGTTGTGGTAAAGTTAAGGAAACATGTTCCTGTGTAATGCATGTGGTATCTTACAATTATTCCATGATTGAAGAGGTTGTTTAAGAATGCCAATGATGCAAAGAACATGACGTGGTACATGGGAAGGGGTTCTCCTGGGATGAAGTGATCCGTCATCCAGCTGATGCCGATCAATGGAAGAGGTTTGATAAACGGTATCCAAAATTTGCAAGTGAGCCAAGGAACTTGAGTATGATTTCTTGTACTAATGGAATTAACCCATTTGGAAACATGTCTTCTAGGCATAGTTCATGACCGGTAATGCTGGCTATATATAACCTTCCACCTCATTTGTGTATGAAGAGGAATATGAGTTGATACCTTTGTTGATTTCTGGGCCAAAACAGCCTGGAAATGACATCGATATATACTTGGCACCTCTGATAAATGATTTAAAGGTTCTATGGTCTGAAGGTGTCGATTTGTTTAATGGTTTGAGAGGATCGATCTTCAACTTGAAGGCAATGAATTTTTGTACCATAAATGATTTTCCAACATGCAAAAATCTTTTGGGTTATGTGGCGAAGGGGCAAAAGGCGTGTCCCATGTGTGAAGAGTCCAAAGATTACCAACAGCTGAAGAATTTTTGCAAGACCATGTACTTGGGTCACCGGAAATTCCTCCCAATGAAGCACAAGTTGCATGAAGACGAATTTCAGTTTGTTGGTGGGAAGGAGTCAAGGAAGGCTCCAAGACCATTGGAGGGGGTTTCCATACTCAACAAGGTGAAGAAATTGAATGTTGTTCTGGGGAAGAAAGTTGGTATAGGGTCTGATGAACAATGGAAGAAGAGGTCAATTTTTTTATTTACCTTACTGGGAGCATTTGGAGGTTTGACACTGTTTGGATGTAATGCACATTGAGAAGAATGTGTGTGAGAGTTTGATTGGTATCTTACTTAACATACCAGGGAAGATGAAAGACAGCTTGAATACGCGTAAGGATTTGTTGGAGCTTGGAATTTGGTCCAACCTAGCCCCGGAGGCGAACTTACATCCCTTCCGCCCCATCTGTTAGTGGATGAGAGGAGATTGGTTTGCGAGTGTATCCACGGGATCAAGGTACCATTTGGATACTCTTCTAATGTTAGTCACTTTTTGAATGATGATTTGCATATGAATGGCTTGAAATCTCATGATTGTCATGTTCTCATGCAACAATTATTGCATGTTTCTATCTGTGGTGTTATGGAGCATGTGAAATTTAGCGTTATGCGACTGTGTTTCTTCTCCAACTCCATATGTCGGAAGAATATAAGCAGGAAGACACTTGATGTGTTGGAGTGGGAAGGAGTTTTAGATTTATGTCAGTTGCAAAAGTAATTTCCTTCATCCTTATTTGACATCATGGTTCATCTAGTCATTCATTTAGTTAGGGAAGTTTACCTACGCGGTCTGGTTGGCATGCACTGGATGTACCCTTTTGAGCGGTACATTGGTGTTTTCAAAGAATACGTTCACAATTGGAGCTGACTGGATGCGAGCATCGTGCAAAGGTACGTGATCGAGGAGATCATTGAATACTGTACCACAAACTTAGTCGGTAAGAAATTGCTTGGATTACCACAACAAGCTCACTTTGGTAGGAAGCATGGGGTTACACGTTCAAAAGGTACGCTTCATACACTCTTCTATGCTGAGTTGATAATAGTTCACCTTTACATTTTACGGAATAGTAGTGAGACTGCAACCTATGTTGAAGAGCACATGTCCTATTTGCAAGCACTATACCTGAACTGGTCTTCGAATAGTATACATCTAGAGCATTTATCCACATTCGTAAATTGGTTCTATGATCGTTGGAATGTGGACGACGTGCCTAGTAAACTTCGTGCCTTTGTAAGAATACAGAACTGCACTATCAGAAGATATCTAGGGTATGATATTAATGGATTCAGTTTTGCAACCACTGAAAAGGACAGCAAGAGCATGGCGCAGAACAGTAGAGTTTACATTGAATCAGAATTGATGTGGTATTCTAGCAAGAAAGACAAAAACCTTATAATGGCAGTGATGGCATTTTATGGGGTGATTGAGAAAATTTGGGAGTTGGACTATGTTGACTTCAAAGTTATGGTTTTCAAGTGTATGTGGGTTGATAATGGAGTCGGGGCTCATGCGGAGAAACCCATAGGTTTCACACTGGTGGACCTTAACCGAGTTGGGTTCAAGTATGACAAGTTCATCTTAGCTGCCCCAGCCACAAAAAATATTTTATGTTCGGGATCCTAGCAACGAGAAGTGGCATATCGTCCTACATGGGAAGAAAGTCAACTTTGAAGATGAGATTGATTGGCCCGTCTGAGTAGAATGTCTTGAGTTCCCATATGTATTTCCAAGCTTGGAGGATGGGAGTGAAGATTTAGTAGGCAGAAGGTCACATGTCGATAGATTGTGGGCTGATGAGGCCGATCAATATGTGTGGGAGGGGGGAATGATGTTGTCTTGAAAAGGAAAAGATAGGTGCATTTTATGACCATAAATATAATTATCATTATACTTTTGTGCTCTCCCGGGTGTGCTATCTATTCCGCACAATGATATTAATATATGTATCACTGGCGAGCTTGACAACCCTCATGGAATCTTTGCTGAAACTGATGCACACTCTGATTGCGGGTCTCATCAACATGTTGATCATACATGAGTGCCTGCGGGGGATGAAGTTCAGGCTACTGGTGGTGCCGAGATCGCTGATGGAGTCAAGGGAGGTAAGGCTCTAGCCATTGGGGAGAATAAGGATGAGTCTGTCGTTAAAAAGCCTTAAAGGTTTTTCTTGTGTATTTTTGTGTTCTCTGTTGAGGGATGAAATATTTTACTTTGTTTTTCTGTTTTGGGTGTGTTCCCCCCCCCCTTGGCCGATGAACTCTGCAACTATATGCTGCCTGTTTTCGTCAATTAATGTTAATTAACTTTGGTCACCTCTTTCGCCTTAGATTTACTTTCGGTTGTTATGGCTAATCTCCCCCCTTTCAAAATGTTTTTTCTCTGCAGCACTTCTTTGCAGAATGTTTCCCTGTATCGGGTTTGTTTTCCTCCGGATATGCTGGAGTTCTATTTCCTTTACCTATTTGAGATCTGGCCTGCAATTGCGCTAGCTGTTGGGGCCAGCGCTGCAACTTTAGCCTGGATCATGCTCATTTTTCTCCGGCTATGGTTGTGGCCAGAGTTTCATTTCTTTTACCTATTTGAGATCCGGCCTGCAATTGCGCTGGTTGTTGGGGCCAGCGCTGCAACTTTAGCCTGCATCAAGCCCATTTTTCTTCGGCTATTGTTGTGGCTAGAGTTTCATTTCTTTTGCCTATTTGAGATCTGACCTGTAATTGTGCTGGCTGTTGGGGCCAGCACTGCAACTTTAACTTGGATCAAGCTCGTTTTCCTCCAGTTATGATTGTGGCCGGAGTTTCATTTCCTTTGCCTATTTGAGATCCGGCCTGCAATTGTGTTGGTCATTGGGACTAGCACTGCAACTTTAGCCTGGATCAGGCTTATTTTTCTCTGGCTATAGTTGTGGTCAGAGTTTCATTTCCTTCCCTACATTTGTCATTTCTAAATAAACAGGTGATAGGCAAAAGAGGGACAGGGGCGCAGGTCTGGATTTCCTAAGGATCACACCTTTTATGTGCTTTCAAAAGAACTAATCCTTTCAGGAATCTCGTCTTGCCCACCCACCCTATAAAACTGTATGACATCAGGTTTTATACTCACATAAAGCTACGATTACTTAAGCGTAGTACCTTCTCAGGTTAGCTATGTTCGAGGTCCGGAGGATTGGCCTTCCGTCCATCGTCTCCATTTTGTACGCTCATTTCCCTAGCACGTCAGCCACCTTGTATGGGTCTTCCCATTATATGTCCAGCTTCTTCTGACCCTGGGCTCGGCTTTCTTCGTTCTTTCTCAGTGCTAAGTCCCCCACTTTCAAGGATCTTACTCGCATCTTGTTATTATAATGTTGTTCCATCCAAGACTTGTATGCGGCCTCTTTCAGTGCTACTTTCTCCCTGAGCTCCTCCAGCCCATCCAAATTTTCCATGACTGCTTTTTCGTTCGCTTCCTGACTCATTGGTTCAACTACTCTCCTTCTGGGCACTGCAATTTCTGGGGGAATGATTGCCTCAGTTCCAAAACATAGCTTGTATGGAGATTCTCCGGTGGCAGCTTTTAGCATGGTCATGTATGCCCACAACACACTTACTAGTTCTTTCTCTCATTCTCCTTTTCCCATCCTAGCCTTTTTTCAGTCCTTGAATTATCATCCTGTTCATCACCTTCATTTTCCCGTTTGCCTACAGATGGGCCACGTTGGTGAATTGCATTTCGTTATCGCTCACTATCGCTTGTGGGATGCTGAATATGCATACTATGTTCTTCCAAGCAAAGGTTGTGACTCTTTTACCTGTTATGCTTGCTACAACAGCCTATGCTTCCACCTATTTCGTGAAGTAGTCTATTGCTACCAACATCATCATTTGGAGAAAGGTTAGGGTGATCTTATACTGGTAATTCGCTCTGCTGGGAGCCTTTGAACCTTCGCATGCTCTTGACATCTGCTTCATTCTTTGGCCATTTTCCCCGAATCTACTAGTAGTATTCTACACTTAGTGCTCGCAGCACTATCGTTCTTGCTCCTTGAATACTGCCACCACTTCCTTCATTCATCACCCTGAGGATCGTGTCTACCAACTCGAGTCCCGTGCATCTAAGCCATAGTTCAGTGTAACCTCTCTTGTACAACAGCTCGGTCTTCACAGCGTACTGCAATGTTTTATTTTTTCTATCCTTGTCATCCGCCAGCAGTGTCCCATGTTCTAGGTAGTTACAAATGAGTGTCGTCCAGTCGTGCGTTGACCCATTTATTGCCCCTACAGCTCCTCTACCAGCACATATTTAGTTTAGTGTGCATGAGTTGATGAGGCCAGCTTGCTCAATGTGTCCGCTCTCGTGTTTTGTGACCTTGGGACCTTAGTAATGTCAAATTCTTCAAACTCAGCCGCCAAACTTCTGACCTTGTGTTTGTACCTTATCATTGATGGCTCTTTAGCGGCATACTTTCTATTTATTATACTGGTTTGCTACTAGCATTGAGTCCTCATAGACCTGCAGCTTCTTCGCTCCCAGCTTCCCGGCTATCTCCATATCCGCAATCAGCGCCTCATATCCTGCTTCGTTGTTGGAGACTGGGAATTTAAAGCGCATGACGTAGGTTGATTCCACACCTTTCGGGTATGATATTACCAGGCTCACATCTGCTCCCTCCACTCCGGAGGCTCCATCCACACACAGTTTCCACAACTCTGTATCTGTCTGCTCGTCTTGGCTTGTAGGCCGGATAGCCTGGCAATCACGTTCCACTACTTTCATCATTTTCCTTCTCGGGGCATATTCGATGACATGCTCTCCCAGCTCGACTGCCCACTTCATCAATCTCCCGGAGCTTTCCTATTTGGTCTGTATTGCCTTTAGCGGCTGATTCGTCAAAACCATCACTGGATGCCCCTAGAAGTACTGCATTAGCCTTCATGCTGCGTGAACCACAGCTAAGGCAAGCTTCTCCCGATTTGTGTATCTCCGCTCTGGCCCTTATAGAGCTCGGCTCACGAACTACACTAGTCATTGAACTTTGTTCTCCTTCCTGACCAGTAAGCCGATGACTGCTTCATCGCTTACTGCTACATACAAATATAGGGTTTCCCTTTTTTGGCCTGGTCAGGGTCGGAAAATCCCTCAAGTATGCCTTCATTCATCAAACGCATTCTCCTGCAGTTCTCCTCATTGCACCATTCCTTTCTTATCCACACACCCCTTCAATGTATTGAAGAAAGGAAGTGCTTTCTCTTCTGCCCGTGACATGAAATGATTCATAGCTGCCAAATTCCCATTAAGGCTCTGTACCTCCTTGACAGTGTTCGACGATTTCATTTCCAAGATCTCTTTTATCTTCTCGGGGTTTACCTGAAGACCTTCGTTCGACACTATGCGTCCAAGGAACTATCCTGACCCCACTCCAAAATGGCACTTGGCTGGGTTCAGCTTCATTCTGATCTTCCTGAATTGCACCAAAGTCTCTCTAACATCCTCCATGAGAGTTTCATACTGATTGTTATTTATCACTATGTCATCCACATACACATCCGGGTACCTTCCAATATGTTTCAGAAAGATTTTGACTACCACCCTTTGATGTGTGGCTTTGATGTTCCTCAGACCAAAAGACATCATCCAATAGTCAAAGGCTCATTTCTCCATGGTGAAAGTAGTTTTTCTACATCACTCTCTAGCATGGGGATCTGATGATACCTCTTGTATACTTCGAGGAAACATTTAATTGGGTAGTTAGTAAGGGCGTCTACCTTCTAGTCAATGACTGGCAGTGGGTAACAATTATTGTGGCAGGCCGTGTTCTGGTCCATGTAGTCTATGCACATCCTCCAACTGTTGTCTGTCTTTTTCACTTGTATCGGGGTTAGCCAGCTAGTTTGGGTAGGGGATTTCTTTCAAGATCCCCACTGCGACCAGCTTGTTCACCTCCTTGTTGACTACTTTATTTCTCTCCTTGCAAAGTATCCTCCATTTTTGCTTGACCGGCTTGCAAGAACGGTCTACTTTCAGCTCGTGACAACCGACATCCTTTGGTACCCCTGTCATGTCTTTCGATTTCCAGGCGAATGCTCTCCCGTTCTCCTTCAGGACCTTTACCAACTCGTTTTTCACTTCAGGTGGGAGAGAGATTTCCACCTACTATTTCTACTTCTGCGCCAAGTTTGGATGGGTTGTCCCTGCCCGTGATTAATCTGACAGACCTTGCTTTGTTGGCCTCTTCTTCATAGCTCTCGTTTCCATCTTCTCGTTTCGTGTTGCTGAGTGCAATCATGTGGCATTCTCTAGCTTTTTGTTGATCTCCTCTTACCGTGGATATTCCTCATCTGGTTGGAAATTTCAACAGGAGGTGTAGGGTTAACACTATGCCTTTAAGCAATGCTAATGTCGGCCTGCCCAATATCAGGTTATATGGGTTGTTCGCTGTCACTACTATGAACTCCATGTCCATGGTTTTACTTCTTTCACCTTCTCCCGTCATCAATGGGAGGAGTATGGTACCTTCCGGCCAAACCGTTCTGTCTGCAAAGTCCACCAGCGGGGTGTTGGTCCGTTCTAACTTCCTCCTGATATTCTCATCCATTTTAAAACATTTCCATTGCAAAAATATCCTTGGACATTTTGATCAGTGGAGTGAAAACCCTTTCCAACCTATTGAATCCTCTTGACTTCTCTTGGGTGCCTGCTCGGGCAACCCTGACTTTCCTCTGCTTTCCTTCCGAGCTCTTCCTATCGACCTTCCGCTAACTGTGACCTCCTTGCGCTTCCTTCCTCCTTTTGTTACCTAGGTCTACCCAATTGAAGTTTCCAACTCTCCTCATCAGTTTGTCAATCGTTATCGGTGGGTCCAGAGTGAAGTCCTTGAACAACAACTTGCGCCTCAAACCATTTACGATCATGTCATAAGGAACTGGATGCTCCTCCCTCTTGGTTTACCTCGTCATTAAACCACTCATAGTATGCCGATAATGTCTCTGCTGCTTCAACATGATGGCTAGCAACTCAGATCTCGTCTTCTGGAACTTTTTCCTTTGCATGAAACAGGTTAGGAACTTCTGCTCCAACTGACTGAAGCTGTCGATTGTCCCATCTTCTAGGTTTCTAAACCAGACCCTGGTCGCTGCTGTCAGGGTGGTTGCAAACACCTTGAACCATATGGCTTGCGGTATCGCGAAAGTGGCCATGTTGGTACAGAATGTGAGCAAATGGTCCTCCGAGTTGACCTCATCGTCATATTGCCCAAGGTTCTGTGGTATTTTCAGCTTTGATCTATTGGTCTTTCTCCAAGCTGCGTGTATGCTGAAAGTTGATGCGATCCTCACAAACGGCGCTAATGTTAAGGAAAAAACTTGTAATATGCTTGTAAGTGATCCACACCAGTCCAATATGCACCTGAACCCACAAGACAAGCCGACTGAGGTCAGGCAGGCAGGCCCAGGGCTATGTCTGCTCTGACGCTCCGGTTAGCCATTATTGCCATGTAGAAGCGTCTTAAGGTGAATAATGATATGATAATCAATCTTACCTATTTTCTTATTATTCCCCTAGTTATATGGTGTTTTGTGGTTCATAGGTCTGAAGTTGTCCCTTCAAGTTCACTGAAGCCCCTTGCTTGTTTGCTGTTGCGCGCCTGGGCCTAAAGGCATTTTCATTCGTTTCCCTTGTAACTTGGCTGTTAAGCCCATGCGTTATTAGGGATCAAAGATAAGTCATTTGTATTGACACCACAATAACCAGCGGGCTTGATGTATATACTAAGAATATAATTACATCAAACAGATCCCAAACCGCAGGACAGATACAGTCAAAGTGCAGCAAAGGAAATCCGGGTCTTCGGGTAACCAAGAAAATTAAGAAAAGAAGGTTTGCAGAAAACAAAAAATGAGGAAGACCAAGCGAGCATAAGAGATAAAGTGTATTTTGCAAGCAGGAGTGCACAAATGTCGGCAGGAGTCTGAACCAGTAGTTGACAACTAGAGTCAGTTTGATGAGGAACATGGCGCTGATCAAAGCTAGCTTCAAACTAAGTCCTTTTCAGGTAGGCATGTTTCTCAAATGGTGCTACCTAACCAGGCCAACTGGGATCAGGAAGGATAGATCAAAGTTAAAGTAGAAGAGAAAGCACGAAAGGAACCAAGGAAGAAGCGATCGTTGGATCGGATGAAGGATACGGACTCCGTCAACATAATACTGCTGACTACTTAGCAGCAGCAGGTCATATCAGTCAAGAAGTGTAGGGTCCAGGAGGACCTCAAGATTAAGCCTCTAATAAGATACAATAGGAAAAAGCAAGTGAGAACAACTCGACATTGTGAGGGTTCTAGCAGGGCTGTCCCAAAACAACCCACCAACCCCTCAATGAAAAATCTATGTTGGAACTGTAGGGGCCTTAATAATTCCCCTACAAAAACCAAGGTGTACCAGTTTATCAGAACATACAGCCTACAAATTGTATGTTTATTTGAAACGAAGATCGATAGACCTGACATGGAAAAATGGCAGCAATCTACACACTACTAGAATGGTTAGCATGTTCCGGCAGCTGGGACGGAAGTGGGGATTTCAATAGTATGGACTAGTTCACTAGAAATAGGGATAGTTAGTAGTACTAGTAGTGGCCAAATAGCTAAGTGTTCCAGTCACGAGATAGCTTGTTTTCAACCTTTTGTGCATGGGCACCCTTTAATAAATCACAGGGTGGTAGTTTGGAAATATTTAGACCAAGAAATGCCTTATAGTCAGCACCAAATTCCATTACTAGGAGATTTCAATCAGACCATATCTGCACAAGATAAGCTGGGAGGACAACTATTCAGACAGTCTGAAAGTTTGGATGCTCTAAGGAAATTTCTAGAACAGCATCAGTTCCATGAAATCGGGCATAAAGGTCAGTGGTATACTTGGACTAATAACAGGAAAGTGGCAGATTGCATTTATCAAAGACTGGATAGGGCTTCATTAATAAGGAATGCCATCGACGGTTTCCAAGGATGGTCATTCATAACCTCCCTATCTTGCAAATCAGATCATGGCCCCTGTCTTATTGATACTCAGCCTAACAACCCAAAAGCCAAGATATATCCTAGATATGAGGCATTATAGATTCACTCATAGTATCCATATGATATAGTTGATCAGTTGTGGCGGGCAGACAATCAAAATGGTCTTTCTAAATATACTGTGTCTCAAAGGATTCAAAAGACTTTAGAGAACTTACATTGTCGAAGCAAGCAAACTTTTGGAAATCTTGATCGGCAAGTAAAGAGGCTATCAACCTATTTAAACACACTCCAAGCAAGATTTTTAAAGAAAACTCGAAAGAGGACCAGATAAAGGAAATCCATAAGGTCAGGTCCTAGGTTCAAGAACTTTGGTTAAGCAAGCAGAGTATTGGAAGCAAAGGTCAATGGCGCAATGAGATACCTTGGGAGATCAGAATACAGGCACTCCAAGCAAGACTTAAAGGAAACTCGAAGGAGGACTAGATAGAGGAAATCCATAAGGTCAGGTCTCAGGTTCAGGAACTTTTGGTTAACTAAGCAGAGTAGTGGAAGCAAATGTTAAGGGTGCAATGGGATACCTTAGGAGATCAGAATACATGGTTTTTCCATAAATGGGAACCTAGAAGGAATGCAAGAAACCACATCTCTCTACCTTTTAGGATGGACATGGTGATTGGTTAACAACAGAGGTGGTCATCCAGGACCGGCTTACGGATCATTTTATCATAATATACACCCTTCCGAAGAACTAGCCCAATCACTCGGTTATGAAGAGAGGTTAGAACAAGTGATCCAGTCAAACATGCCAGCTCTTACTAGGGAACAATTACAAAGCCTGCAAAACCCATTTTCTCCGATGGGAAATTCAGGCAGCAATTAAGTAGATGAAATCTTGGAAGGCACCGGCATTAGACGGAATGCTGATGGGTTTCTACAAATATCACTGATAAAGTATGGGCTGGAAAATCCACGTCTCTATTCAATTAGGCCCAAAGGCCCAATATCTAACCTAATAAGGGCATAATCCTATAACTATAAAAGGAGAAGAAAAGCCATCAGCAAGGTATGTTCTACTATAGCCTCCACGATACTGTAGCTCTAACTTCTCTGCACACTTCTCTGACATGACTTGGACATCGGAGCGGGTGCGGTTAGACAACCCCCCACCCTGAGTAACCGTGTTCTTTTATAGATACCCATTTTATACCGAAATCATGATCAACAACGAGACCCACACAGAGGTCCTATTAGAGCTGCTCCGATAGCCTCAACAGTGCAAGAACAACCAACTCGAGGTCAAGTCCATTACAAATTTTGGCATTATCATTTAAGCCGACTGTAGGGATCGACGACGAGATCCTCACGCAGCTCTAACAGATGCTGCTCAAACCAACCTGCCCACAAGACAACAAACGCATTGGGAAAGCTAAGCAAATCTATTGTTCATACAATCTATTGTTTTCATTTTTAAAGGGGAAGAACATACCCAAAGACATACTGACAGATATTGCTTTTATTCTCAACCTCAACACAGAGTAACAAAAAACTATTTACTCCTTTGTTCAAAACTGACAAGGGGTGTGTACAGGCACATCCTGAGAGCAGTACTCGGCTCGACAGCTGTTGTTAGAGCCAACTCGTACCAACCCAGCGAGTCAACTTGGTAATTGGGTCAGATGAGTTGACCCAGTCAACTCACCGAGTTGACCCAACAATTCTCCCATACAATCGCTCAAGTGCTCAGTGAGTCAACTCGGGTGGGGACAACGAGATTACGACCTCACCGTTAATGGATCTATGACAGTCGAGGAGGTGTCTCCGACACCTACCATTTTCACCAACAAATCAACATTCGCTCTTCCAACGACAACAATGCTATGTGAAAACATTCGACATCGATAAATATAACAGCAGATCCGGCAAAGAATCTGTCCACTGGCAGACTTGGTAACGAGCCGACGGACTAAGTATACGGGTTGGCAAAAACTTTCATCGGCGTGGAAAAAAAGTTTCATCGGTGCGGAGAGTTGGCACGTTTAAGAGGGGCTAATGGCATTAGGGGCTTTCCTCCGGTGAAAGTTCTTTCTGACGAAGAAGTTTTTCCCAGCAAGAGTGTCTCCATGAGGCGCTGCCGGCGGAAGTCTTCTTCACCTGAGAAAGAAAAGAAGATGAAAATGAGGAAGCATGCTGAAGAAAAGTATTTAAAAAAGAGGAGAAGGAAGAAGATCGAAAAGAGAGAGAAGAAAATAGTATATGAAGCAAAAAGCAAAGAAGAAAAATGAAGAAGAAGAAACACGCTGGGACAAGAATAAAAATAAAATGAAAAAGAAAGAAAAAGAAAAATAGAAGCAAAGAAGTGGACAATCAGGAAGAGAAAAAGCTTCGCTAGGAAGGAAAAAGAAAAAAATGGGAAGAAAAAAAAGGGAGGAAAAAAGAAAAGAGGAATAATAGAGGAAGAATGTTTTCATTAGAAAAAAAGGGGGATGAGAGGAAGTAATAATATTATTACTTGTTACTCTGACGTAATTTATTCTCCTTATTTTAGATAATGCACCAAGAGCTAATATTTGGTGCAACATTAAGGCTCGACAGAGTCCAGGGCAAGCATCGAGACTGTATGAATGATTGGTGCAGCAGTAAGATTCAACAAAGGCCAGAGCCAGAGTGCAGAGCACAACCAAAGCAAGACATGCCAGTAGCCCGCAAGGCAGAGTTTTGTAAACTGCAGTTGAGTATCCACATGGTAAGGCTGGCTATATCATCAGCCAGAAAGGTTAGAAGTAAACATTGTTCACTTAAATAATAACATCAACATATTTCTCTGTAGAAGCATAAGTCAGTAAATAAGTTTCAAGCAGAATCACATAGCTCCATGAAAATAATTATTTGCCTAATACTACTATACGTTATTAGTGTATGCTAGTAAGCAAATAATACATGAAATTGCATATGTGATTGTCATGTTGAAATCGAAAACTAAAGACACTATGCATGAGTACTTAAAGGAAAAAGGGATTCATGCAAGTGCTAGTTATATTTTACATGCCTTTGTCATATTAATTTATACATGATAGCATGGTTAATAAAGTCGACTCTTATAGAGTTTATTAAAGGAAAAACTGAAAATAAAGAGTTGATACATTATGTCATCTTTTGGACTGATACATGCTAGCGTGGTCAGTTTAAATTGGGATACGTTAGCATGAAGTGCTTAGTTGTACAAGTCTAGCTTTAAAATAACAAGAAGAATACCGTTAGCCGCATGAAAGGCAGGTACACAGCTTAATATGCCAGGACAAAAGAAAGTTTAGCCATCAACCACCCCACCAACATGCAAGACAGGACGTTGATCAAATCTTAGCCTGTCCAGGCAGGGCAAGGATCATCCCTCACCTTGCATGAACATGGAAAGGCTTTGACGGGTCATCCCAAAGCTTGCATGAACATGGTAATGCAAAGTCCACGTTGACACAATAGATAGCACCGTATAATTCTGTCAAAGATTAATGAGGTCAAAATGAAATAGTTTGGCCATGATTTAGAAGGCCTGGACATAGAGCCCATGCCAATGATAAAAGGGTCGCAAAGTGCGACCCATGCAGAATTTTACGAAACTGTAATGCAAAGTCCACGTTGACTTAGCACGTAGCAACGTATAAATCTGTCAAAGATTAATGAGGCTGAAACGAAAGAGTTTGGCCATGATTTGGAAAGCCTGAACGTAAATCCCAAACCAACGATAAGAGGGTCGCACTAGAATTTTACGAAGATGCAATGCAAAATCCATGTTGACTAAGCAAGTAGCAACATATAATTTTGTCAAAGATTAATGAGGCCGAAACGAAAGAGTTCGGCCATGATTTAGAAGACCTGGACGTAGAGCCCATGCCAACGATAATAGGGTTGTAAAGTACGACCCACGCAGAATTTTATGAATTATGTCAAAGATTAATAAGGTTAAAATGAAAGAGTTCTGCCATGATTTAGAAGGCCATGACGTAGAGCCCAGGCCAACGATAAGAGGGTTGCAAAAATGTGACCCATGCATAATTTTACTAAGCTGCATTGCAAAGTCCATGTGAACTCAGCAGATAGAAACGTATAATTCTATCAAAGATTAATGAGCTCGAAATGAAATATTTCGGCCATGATTTAGAAGGCCTGGACTTAGAGACCAGGATAACGATAAGACGGTCACAAAGTGCGACCCAAGCAGAATTTTACGAAGCTGCAATGCAAAGTCCACGTTGGCTCAGCAAATACCAACGTATAATTTTTTCAAAGATTAAAGAAGCCAAAATGAAAGAGTTCAGACATGATTTAGAAGGCCAAGACATGGAGCCCAGGGCAACGATAAGAGGATATCAAAGTGCGACCTAGGCAGAATTTTACGAAGCTGCAATGTAAAATACATGCTGACTCAGCAGGTAGCAACGTATAATTCTGTCAAAGATTAATGAAGCCGTAACGAAAGAATTCAGCCATGATTTAGAAGGCCTGGACGTAGAGCCCAGACCAACAATAATAGGGTCACAAAGTGCGACCCAGGCAGAATTTTACAAATTCTATCAAAGATTAATGAGGTTGAAATGAAAAGGTTTGTCCATGATTTAGCAGGCCTAGACATAGAGCCCAGGGCAATGATAAGATGATCTCAAAGTGCGACCTAGGCATAATTTTACGAAGCTGCAATGTAAAATCCAGGTTGACTCAGCAGGTAGCAACGTATAATTCTGTCAAAGATTAATGAAGTCGTAACGTAAGAGTTCAGCCATGATTTAGAAGGCCTGGGCGGGTCACAAAGTGCGACCCAGGCAGAATTTTACAAATTCTGTCAAAGATTAATGAGGCTGAAATGAAAAGGTTTGTCCATGATTTAGCAGGCCTAGACATAGATAAGAGGGTAACACCAGAGAAAATTTTACGAAGCTGCAATGCAAAGTCCATGTTGACTTAGTAGGTAGCAACGTATAATTCTGTCAAAGATTAATGAGGACGAAACGGAAGAGTTTGGCCATGATTTGGAAAGCCTGGATGTAGAACCCATACCAACGATAAGAGGGTCACAAAGTGCGACCCAATCAGAATGTTACGAAGCTGCAATGAAAATTCCATGTTGACTCAGCATGTAGCAACGTATAATTCTGTCAAAGATTAATGAGACTCAAATAAAATAGTTCGGCCAAGATTTAGAAGGCCTAGACGTAGAGCCCATGCCAACGATAAAAGGGTCGTAAAGTGTGACCTAGGCAAAATTTTACAAATTCTGTCAAATATTAATGAGGCTAAAACTAAAGAGTACGACCGTGATTTAGAAGGCCTGGACGTAGAGCCCATGCCAACGATAAGAGGGTCGCACAGAATTTTATAATTCTGCAATGCAAAGTCCACGTTGACACAGCAGGTAGAGAACATATAATTCTGTCAAAAATTAATGAGTCTGAAACTAAAAAGTTCGGAAATGATTTAAAAAGCCTGGACGTAGAGCCTATGCCAACGACAAGAGGATAGAAAAGTGTGACCCTGGCAGAATTTTATGAATTCTGTCAAAGATTTATGGGGCCGAAACAAAAGAGTTCAGTCATGATTTAGAGGGCCTGGACGTAGAGACCATGCCAACGTTACTAGGACGACACCAACATGGGCATCAAAGCGTGACCTTGGAGGAGAAAATCAAGATGCAAAATTCCAGTTAGACGAACATCGACATCACATTCAGACGCATATTACCCCAATACCCAGAGCTGTTCACATCGGGCTAAGGGGGACTTGATAAAGTATGAGCTGGAAGGCTCATGTCTCTATTCAATCAGGCCCAAAGACCCAATATCTAACCTAATAAGGGTATAGCCCTACAACTATAAAAGGAGAATAAAATCCATTAGGCAAGGTATGTTCTACTACAACCTCCATGATATTGTAGCTCCATCTTCTCTACACCCACTTTTCCGACCCGACCTGAGGATCAGAGCGGGTGCAGTCAGACATCGCCCCACCCTGAGTGACCCTGTTCTTTTATGGGTACCCATTTTACGTCGGAATCATGATCGACAACAAGACGCACATAGAGTTCCTATCAGAACTGCTCTGATATCCTCAATAGTCCAAGAACAACCAGCTCCAAGTCAAGTCCATTACAAATTTTAGCATTATCACAGAGTATTGGAAGCAAAGGTAAAGGGTGCAATGGGATACCTTAGGAGATCAGAATACATACCTTTTTCCCCATAAATGGGCAACCAGAAGGAATGCAAGAAACCATATCTCTCTACCTTTTAGGATGGACATGGTGGTTGGTTAACAATAAAGGAGGTCATGAAGGACAGGCTTACGAATCATTTTATCTCAATATACACCCTTCCAGAGAACTACCCCCATTACTCGATTATGAAGAGAGGTTAGAACAAGTGATCCAGTTAAACAGGTCAGTTCTTACTAGGGAACAATTACAAAGCCTGTAGAACCCATTTTCTCTGAGGGGAAATTCTGGCAGAAATTAAGTAGATAAAATCTTGGAAGGCACCAAAATTAGATGGATTGCCGACGAGTTTCTACAAACATCATTGGAAAGGGGTGGGACATATTATAAATAGGAAATGAAGTCTGGGAAATTTTATCAGGAGACTCCTCTCCCGTGATACTGGAATCAAACTTTGATTGTCCTTATCCCAAAGAAAAATATTTCAGAGAGACCGGATGATTTTTTTACCTGTTTCCCTATGCAATGTAAAATACAAGAGGGTAGCAAAAGTGTTGGCGAAGAGATTAGCCACGGTACTAAAACAACTTATTAACCTGGAACAAGCGGATTTTGTGAAGGATCGCCACATAGGGGAAAACATTCTAATCGCAGCTAAGATGTTAGAGTATCTTCGAAAAAAGAAGACGGTGAAAATTGGGCTATCAGCGGTTAAGGTTGACTCGTAAGGCCTACGATAGGGTTTCTTGGTAATTTCTAGAAAAAAGGCCTTAAAACATGTTGGTCTGAATGATCATTGGCGAGGGATAATTACGCAGTGTGGAATAACTGTTAGATGACAATCAAGGTTAATGGCTAGGAGTCAGAATTTTTCCAGCCTATCAGAGGTCTACGATAGGGTTGTCCGCTTTCACCATATTTATTCATTCTGTGCCAGCAATATCTCTCATGTCTATTGCAGAATAGTATGAAGAACCTTAAGCAAGGGGATTTAAACTAGGAAGGAATGCACCGCAGATTTCTCACCTAATGCAAGTAGATGACAGTATTCTATTTTTAGAATGCACCGAACAAATGGTGAGATAGGCTGCTAGAATCCTAGATGTTTTTGCAAGATATTTAGGACAACAGATAAATTTTGAGAAGTTGGAAATACAAGTCAGTCCTACCTAAATGCCTCAGGCGGAATCCTTTTTGAGATACACACTTAATATTCACAACAAGGGGCTGGGAGGTAAGTATTTTGGTTTGGATATCTTGCAACTACGGTTTTGGAAACAAGCTCATCAAGAACTAATAAAAATGATAGCGACTAATTTTGATTCTTAGAAGAATAGGTTGTTGAGTCTTACAGGGCGGATCACTTTGGCTAAGCATGTCATGTTAGCCATGCCCCTATACTCTCTCAGTATATTCCAGCTACCAAAAACAGTGGCGACTAGATTGGATAAAATCACAGCAGAATTCATATGGAAAGGAGAACTCTGATTGGCATGAAAATTAACAGGGCTTTAGTGGCCAAACATGCTTGGAACATTCTCCAGCAACGTGACTCTCTCTTTGTAAAGTTATTCACACAGAAATATTGTCAAAACAAGGATTTCATGCAAGCTATGCGTAAACCACACCACAGTTGGACGTGGAAATCTATATTATGGGGAAATGACCTGATTGCTAAACACACAATTGGGCAAGTAAAATCAGGGCACAGTTTCAGCATTGGGGACAAGTGATTTTAGGTGAAATGGAACAACAATCGCTGCAATCAGTAATTCAGCAGCATACTCATTTAAAGGTGGCTAACCTCATAGATGAACAAACAGTGGCGACTACCTCTAATCAAGGCCATATTTCCAGCATAAACAGTGGGGGGACAATTTTAGCAATTCATACTCCCAAATATGCGGATACAAAAGATGTCAGGAAATGGATGCGCACAACTACATGGGAGTACACTGTAAAATCAGGTTATCATGCGCAAAACATATTCCGAGGTACAACAACTCATCACAGCCAGACACAAAACTGGGCACAAATTTGGAGTCTACAGCTTCCATTTAAAATAATCATTCATACATGGAGATTGCTTCACAATGCCATACCAACAAGGGAAAATTTATATGGAAGGGGCATAATTCAGGATCCGGTATGCACCTTATTCACACAAGGGGTGCCTGAAACGAGAGACCATGTGTTCCTACAATGTCCCAAAAACACAGCAGGTCTGGAGAACGTCTCCTCCGGGTTTTGATTTCAGTAGTGGCCAGTCGATCCCCCCTCTAGCAATGGTTTTGGAACTGGGCAACGATTTCTCCGGACAAGGAATCATTCACCCTCTCCATTCGCATTTTGTGGAAACTCTGGAAGCAGAGAAACAACCAAGTGCTCAACAACCAAGACTCACAACCACATATAGTTGTTGAAGTGGATGAACAAGAATATGGAGCTCAATCACAGGTATTGACAAAATTGGGGAAAAGAGGAGTTCTCTGAAATACCTGATAATATGGAGGCGAATTGGCGACTCATCCGGTTTGATGGGACTTTCTGGAAACATCACGAACATGGGTCGGCGGCATGGACAATAGTGAATTGTGAAAATTCACAATGCGTCACTGACAGGGCACATTTTTCGAAAAGCTCCCCTCTTATGACGGAAGTTATGGCTTGCCTTCGAGGTCTAGAACAAGCACTTCGGGAAGGAATTAGCTGGCTTTATGTGTGGACGGTGTCTGAAGAAATCCAGCAAAATGCCTTGATCAATAAAGCAATGATCACATATGTCTTGATCAACAAGCAAAATGCCTGCTGCTGCTATACTACTATGCTGCTATATATTCTTCACCCTCCCCTCAAAATGAAGCTTCTTGTGGAGAACAAAATCCCATTTTGAAAAGTAACGGATAAAGAGTAGTAGCAGGAAGCAGCTTCGTGAAGCCATCTGCCAATTGATGCCTAGAAAACACATGAAATGGATCAATAAAGCCGGCAGTGTAGGCATCTCGGACAAAATGGCAATCGATTTCAATGTGTTTTTTGCATTCGTGAAACACAGGATTCTCAGTAATCTGAAGTGCAGCAGTGTTGTCACAATGAAGAGGAATTGGCAAAACATAAGGAAAATCTTTGTGCAGAAAAGAGATCCATTTCAACTCATCCACAGTCATAGCCATGCTTTGATATTCTGATTCTGCTGAAGATCTGGATACCGTATGTTGCTTCTTGGATTTCCAAGAAATGAGAGAAGAACCTAAGAACACACTGAAACCAGTGATTGATCTTCGGTTCAGTTTACAAGTGGCCCAATCCGTATCACAAAATGCAGTAACTGATAGATCATCTTGAGCTGGAAAGAATAAACCATGTTGTGGGCAACCTTTAAAGTACTTGGCAATATGTAATGCAGCTTGCCAGTGATACTCAGTTAGTTTTTGAACAAATTAGCTTACCTGATGAACAGCAAAAGTGATGTCAGGTCCTGTAAATCCCAAATATAAAAGCCTTACTATCAACCTCCTAAAAAGTCCAGGATCATGCATTAAAGGAGATTGTTCATTTAGAAATATCCAATCTGCTGGAAGTAGAGAGGAAGGAGACTTTGCTAAACTTAGACCAAGATGAGTAACAATATCTGTAACGTACTTCTGCTTACTAAGGAAGAGGCCATCAGGAGAATGTGCTAGCTCAATTCCTAGAAAATACTTAGCTCGACCTAGATCATTTATAGTGAATTGCTTGTGGAGATATTGTTTCAGATCAGTGATAGCTTGTTCTAAGTTTCTAGCTATCAGTACATCATCCACATACACTATTAAAGCCAGCATGATGGAACCAGAAAACATTAAAAAGAGGCAATGATCATTCTTTGATTGGACTATGGCATAAGCAGCTAGATACCTTGTAAATTCTGCATTCCACTGTCTAGAAGCTTGCTTTAGTCCATATAAAGACTTCTTCAGCTTGCAAACTTGTCCAGGTTTAGCCTTCAAATATCCATCTGGTGAGTTTAAATACAGATCTTCATGTATAAAGCCATGCAAAAAAGCATTATTCACATTAATTTGATGGATGTGCCATGACCTTGCTGCAACAATTGACAAGAACAATCTCACTGTAACCTGTTTAGCTACTGGATAAAAAGAGTCATAATAATCTTGACCCTCTATTTGTGAGAATCATTTGGCTACTAATCTAGCGTTGAATCTCTCCAATGTTCCATCCTGGTTATACTTAACTTTGTATATCCATTTAGAGCCAATGACTCTTTTTCCAGGAGGCAAAGAAACTAAATCCCAAGTTTCATTGGACTCCAAGGCAAGCAATTCATCCTGCATAGCTTTCACCCACTGTCCACTCTTGCTAGCTTGCTTATAAGAATGAGGCTCAGGAAACCTTAACAGATTAGCCAAATAACTCACAGTGTAGTAGAAAAAGAAGGCAGTTCATAGGCCTTCAATTTTCAGAGACGAGCCTGGAAGGACCCAATTCATCCCGGGAAAATTAGTGATGAGAATAAATGAGAAAAGACGAAAAAGAAAGAAGGCAAGCTAGCATCCAACTGGGAAGGTCCGTACAAAGTCACCAAAGGAGATGTTGGGGGGAAGCTATGTGCTAGAAGACGTGATGGGGAATTGAGTTCCTTGGAGGTGGAACGTCTTTAACCACCAAAGGTACTACCAATGAACCAAGATTCATTGAGCTCTCCAAAGATTAAACTGATGAGTCAATACTCTCAGTAGCGACAAACCCGTGTTCCAACCAGGGCATAACTTCCGTAAAACAAAAAGTTAGAGAGATTGTCCAAAATGGTACCCACTTTTAATTAAAATTTAAAGTTTGGTACCCAAATTTTGAAAATTTCATTTAGAGGTATCCACTTTTTCGTTTATATCTCACAATGGTACCTTTCAGCAAAAATGAGTACCAATTTGGTTCAAATTTGTGTCACAATGGTACCCACTTTGAACTAAAAAGTTATTTTTATGGACATTAATGAAAAAGTGGGTACCTCTGCACAATTTTTTAAAAAATTAGGTACCAAACTGTGAATTTAACTTAAAAGTGGTACCATTTTGAACATTTTACTCCAAAAAATTATATAGGCTGGAAACACTCTCCTTTTTTTTTGTAATTTGATTCACATGAGTAGTTAACCTGAAGAGGAATTATAATACCACATATAATTTTATCATTATAAATTTTATGCTCATATTCCACATGACGATAATCTTCATCAGTAAAATATTCCAACAGAGGATAGCCACATTCAGACAATAACCCATAAGAGGATAATCTCAATTAACAAAATATCTCATCAGAGGATAGCCACTTTCGACAATATCCCGTCATAGGATAATAGCCATCGGTGAAATATTCCATTAGAGGATAGGTACCTTTAGGAAATATCCCATCACTGGCCAATCCTCATCAGTGAAATATCACATCAGAGGATAGCCTCATTTGGCAAGTATCCCAATAGAGGATAATATCACTCGATGAAATATTCCATAAGTAGATAAGTCACCTTGGGAAAATGTCTAATCAGAAAATAATCTCCATCGGCACTCACCTGGACACCCCATTAGAAAATACCCCAATGAGGCAAATGAAAGATGAAGTTCTAAGTCGTGACGATCACCTTGCCAAACCGAAGCCTAAATAGGCGTATATTCTATAGTTGACACATAAAGAAGGGCAAAGAATCCTTTACAAGGATACGAGCCCTCCACAAAAGCTTCAATTGGAACTCAAAAATCCTTTAGGTGCACCATCTCTTTGGACCAAATCATTAGACAATTGAAGGTCATTCGAAGAGTGAGTCTTCAAGGTGGATAAGGGTAGCAAAATTAGTAGAGGAAACAAGTGAAATAGAGAAAAAGAGAATTTATTAATTAGAAAATTCTCGAGTTTAAAAAACTAAGAATCACAGCTCAAGCTATCCCATTAATTGCAGACTTAATCTAAACCTATATATCCCTATTTGGTTCAGCATTTTCTTCTCCAGAAGATGCACCACTACAATACTTAAGTAATTTCTTCACATTCTGCTACTTCTTTTATTTTCACTTCTCCGCCTCATTCTCGACAATGTGCTCAACACTAAAGAACATCCTCATCTCATTGGGCTCACGAATTGGTGAAGAAAGCGAACTAGATGGAATGGAAATGAAGAGTAAAAATACTTTACCATTCTCCCATTACACAACCTCGCCAAAGCTGCACCACCTCGTCGAAGCTAGGGCCCCCCTAGGATCGGCAGGGATGCTACGGGGTTACTTCATCCCTACCAAGGTGATTGTGGAGCCATGAGTGAGCCATAGACATCATAGAGATCCGTCACGTTGCGTCTAGTGGCTGAACTAGGGGGCAAGCCATTTTTAATTTCCATTTTTTTCTTTTTTATCTTAAAAATGTCAACTTTTCCATTTTAGTATTTGATTTCCTTTTCCTTACTAAAAATATTTTCCTATTGTGGCATAAATGATGCAATTGAAAAACAATATTGGCAAATGGTATGATTGAGGAATGATCTAAAAATAGATTTTGTTTCAGTAACTAAATTATTTGCTTATTTATAATTTTATATTGATGTTTTTTAATTTTTTAATAATTTATTTTAGTTAGTTTATAGCAATCATTTTTATTATTAAATTTTGTGAATGTATGTACTAAGATATATTATAACTTAATTTATATATATATATATATAAGATTCAAACTAAACTCTTTAGCATTCATAATATTTTTAACTAAAAAAATAAAATTTTAGAAATATACATTATGATAAATTTAAGGGAAAGGTACAACAAAACTAGCCATATTATTTTTGTGAAGTGCCAATCTAACTCTGTAAAATCTAAAAGTGCGAAACTAACCCTAATATTTTGAACAATTGTGTCGATATAACCAAACTTCACTACTCTGTTATTGAGCTAATCTGAAAAGGGGAAAAGAACCCTAGACTTAAAATGAAAAAATTTCATGACCATTCTACTCATTGCTAAATCAGCATTTTAACAGAAAACAAACAAAAAGTAAAATAGTAGGATGTTAAAGAATATTGAAAATAATTTTACTTGACCGAGGGACGACAAGTTGAGCCTTCACTAGCATATTTCCCCATGTTGGGGATTTGTATTTCCCTCTCTCGGCAAAATATGTTTTCCCATCAAGGATAAAACCTGGGAGCAAAAAAGGAACTAAAAGACTCCCATGAAAGAAGATTACAAAAAACAAAACAAAAAATCAAACATAGGGATCTATGCTATGTTGCACCAAGTCGGGGACGGGTACCTAAATGGGGGCGGGAAAGAGGAAAATTAAAAAATTATGGATACGAGTACATCAAGGGGATGGATAAAATATGAGAATAATATAAAATCTATATATATACTATCCAAATTTTAATAACAAATAAAATAACTATTCAAACTCAATTTAATAAGTAAAAATAAAAATAGCAATCCAAACTCATTTAAATATTCAAATAAAGTACATTATTTATTAATCTATCATACATAATTTTAAAAATAACACACATGTTAAAAAGGAAAAACTATATAATACCAAATTGATTAACACTAAACTAACGTCTTAACACTCTTCTATACTCAGACTAATACTAAAAATTTACTAGATCCTACACTACTATACGTCAAACGAGTACATACAAATAATACATGGGTTTGAGTAAAGTAATGGGACCGGACAAGGACCTATGGGCAAACAATATGCCATTTCTTTGAAACAACACATCAACAAAAATAGAGCATCTTTGTGGGGCGAATCCCTCCCAGTACCCATCCCCGTTCTGTCCCCGACCGGAAACTTCATGCGAACTGCCGTCCACATGCATCATAGGATCTATGTATCTCAGAATTATTAGAGCAATATGGGAAGGAACAAAAGTTGCATAAAATGAAAGAAACAATCTGGGCTTTTATAACTGTCAATAAGATAAAAAGGCTCCTTGGAAGAAGAAGCAATTAAATGTGCACTTTGAAAGTAGGCAAAAAGTGTGGCAATAAAGAGAAACATTTTACCTTTCTAAGGTGTTGGCGAATAACATCTTAATTAAGGTCAGTATCCAAATTAGTTAACCCATAAATGATAGACATTGGAAAAGAACTAGGGTCACTTATAGGCTCTGTTTGACAGAGTTGTGCTTATAAGTAAAACTGACTTATTTTGAAAGCAAGAGGAGACCAGTTTCTATTTTTTTCCCAAAAATAGTTTTTGCTTCCAAAATGAGGTATTTTTTAGCACTTTACAAAACAATAAAAAATATTTTTCTTATAAGCACAACAATTTAAAAACTCTGTCAAACAGAGTCATAGTAACTGACCTTCGACTGCCGATATTAGAGAGAATCTAAGAGCATCCACAATACTAGTGGACTTAAGGTAAGTACTACACGAGTGAAATCAAGTTAACCAAACCAATTACTTGGTATCCACCCTTACATGAAACGTGGCTATTTACCATTAATCTACTGTTTCATGCTCTATTTGTACACCAGCAAATATTTGTTGGCTCCATAACATTACCGAGCGCCACAAATTTTTATATTGTCACTTTGTCAGTGATTGTGACTAGATAAATGGTTAACATATTATATTCCCATAATTACATGCCTAAGAATAAATAATGGGTGATCGACTAGAAAATGTATTATATGGATGACGGAAAAAATCTCACCAATCTCTTGGGAAATGAACTTGCTCATAGCTATACTTGTCAGTATGCCCATACCGACTATAGAATCCAGAACTGAAAATTAGAGCTTGATTTATTTTTTTGTGTAAAATGACACACCAAATTTCGGAGCCGCTGTCGGGGATTGGTTTTAAGCAATATTTTTCTTTTAATTCTTTAATTTATTTTC
>JAULKK010021391.1:0-19679 GCA_032355705.1 Rubia peregrina
TATCTACATATCTAGTATAATATTAATCATTTTATGAGCAAACACTTGAGAATATCCCCCGTCTCTGTGGACGATCCTGACTTGCCACTAGCTACTTAATTGTAGTTAGTAAGCAAAAGGGCTTAAAAATAGTATCTTTGGGAGGTACGGCGACGACCTCCCAATTGCCACAATACCCCATAATTTGTTTTTTGTTTTGTTGCTAATACTTCTTTTCAAAATTTGTCTGTATGTTAGGTTAAATATTAAAGATTGAATAACATTAAAATAACATAGCTAACATGAAGATTATAAATTAAATATTAATTTTTAAAATATATAAATAATAATCTTGTTCCAAATACGATATGTCAATACGGAAGAAGTTAGTTATTAAAAACTGCAGGGCCGGAACGATTGATCAGCTCGAAGTAGAGCGTGTCCCCTTTGCTGAGTTCCTCAACAATTAGAAACGGCTCAAAACCTTTCGGTGTCAGAGTCTTCAACATCATGTTCCCTGAGTAATGCATGTCGGACTCCCTTCTATTACACCTGAGGACAGCATGAAACTTCAACGGCGGTAGGAGCTCCACAATATGGCTAGGGATGTACTAAATTTTAAACAAAAAATCATGTTCAATTAATATGAAATTTAAGTATAGAAAGAGATTTTTTAAAATAAAATTAATGCGTGACAAAGATTACTTACCAGGGTGGGAACTTTTTTGAAGTTCATCTGCGCCAGGGTGTGGATGAAATGAGGAACGATGTTACCATATGTAGCTTGCGGACGTTCATCATTCGAATTGTTATGGATATGTTAATCAAGGAAATATTTATAAATTAAATTTAAATATTCGTAATACAAGCTAGCTAGGAAATGCAATTTAAATATAAAAATTAAATTTCTCACCACAATGGGGTTGCGGCGTGAACTGGCACTGCTAAACATGATTCCTGAAATTCATATTTTAATGATTTGTTACAATTCCATTTACGTAATATGTTATTCAATTAATATATGAATGCAATATATCAAAGCAAATTCGCAATGGTTCGGTAAAATGAATGGTTAAACGATTAGTGTGCGACATCATAAGCTAGGTAAACTGCAAATATTATGAATAAGTGATGTCGTATATAGTTGGGTAAACTGAATGGTTAACCGATAAGTATGCGACATCAAATGCTAGGTCAACTGCAGAAATTATGAGTTAGCGCCATCGTACATGGTGAGTCAAAACCGAATGGTTAACCAACTAGTGCGCTGCATCATATGTGAGATGAACTACAAAAATTATGAACAAGCGATGTCGCACAATGGTCGCTCTAACTGAAGTAGGAATGATGGACATGCGACGTCGCATTCATGAAATGGGGTGACTCTAATAACAGTAGCAAACAAGCAAACAGAGAGCACCAAAACCAAAACTAATTTAGCCACAACGTAATCGACATTCTAACACCTTAGAACCTAATCAATGAACCCTAATCTATAGACACATCTTACATGAAGAAAATAACACATTAACACACCCTATATATAAAATTTTCAATAGTAAATTAAAAAACAAAAGTAAAATAACCAAATGTAGAAACCATACCTTTGAGAGGATTGGCAGGAGAAATGTTAAAATTCGAGGGAAAGTTGAATGTTTAAAGTAATGTAGGAGGTGGGATCCATATATATAGTCGTTATAGGATTTGTGTATTCTGCCACCTAAGCAACGTCGCATGCAAGTCGACAAGATCGATACAATACCGATGGTATTGCAACGTCGACTTGTCTAACTGTGGGCCTAACCATTTTAGCCCAGTGGCATATCAAATGGTCCTTTGTCAAACAAACAGCATAACCAACGTTGCATGTAAGTCATTTTTTGTGAAATTTGACCGACATACTACCGACGTCGGTCATGGATATATTGGGCCACAAAAATTCAGCCCACTAGCATATCAACTAGGCCCACGTCTGACCAAAATGCACATAAATGATGTTAAAAATGGTAAAAAATTAATTAGACATTAGTAATTGATATTGTCAATTTCAAGGAACTTCGCTAACATTCGATTCCATCAAAATTGATATCAACACAACCGGTGAACTTTTATGTTTTTACAATTAGGTCCCTCCAAGACGGTGGGGAGGGAAAATGAAAAATTGGATATAGCCAATAATCTAAATCTCATTGTCACAATCATGTTGTTACGACTTATGCACTAAGGTCACGATGGTATTCTTCCCTCATTTTTATCAGCATTCTATTAATACCTTGACTGTGAGCGTTGTTAATTTGGAAGATAAATTCCACCTCACCAAAATCAGATGAAATTACACATTCTAGGTTTCTTTTAAAATGTAGAAGATAAGAAAAATCCAATTATCAATTTCACTAAAGTTATAATATAGGACCTAAAGTTAATAATATAGTATATGATTACTAACTAGTAGATAAGGGCTAATCGGAAGCTTTTGTGGAAGTCACTATGTGATCATGGAAGTTTCATTATCACTACCGGAGTTATTAATTAGCAAAGGTCCCATGAACGAAGATTGGAATCCAATTTGGGCATGCCAGTTTACTTTTCAATTTTTACAAATATGTCCCTCCAACAAAGTGGGAGAAGTCGCAATGTAAAACTAGGGATACCCTTATATAATTCACCAAGTCACGAGAATGATGTTCCAATTTTGTCATGCTTTGGTCAATGGAATGTGACCACAATCTCCTCAAATAGTGTATGATGAAACTTTAAGAAAACTATGCTATGACCCCCAACTTCCTCGAATGCTTGCTTCACTTCTTAATTTTGCACCCGAACGGAGAATATGCGTACTTTCCAACATAGGCGCAAACCTAGGTAATCGCCCATCATTTTCCTTAGCTTGTGTTCGAACCCTTACAATCAGTGTTATGATAACGATAATTTCCACTGAATAGAATCAAATGAAATTTCATTTTCCATGTTCTTTATGAAATAAAAGCCTAATGAAATTCCGTCCATATTTTCTTAAAAATTTCTTGCACATGGTCTACATTATATTGTAGATGATTACTCATACGTATATATTCAAGGGTCATTTGGGAAGATCTGCTCGAAATTTCTTTGGGGATAAGGCCAGTATCTCTAATACTGACGTCGTGTATAAGCTGTGGGTGGCCAAGATTATATTCGAGAATATCGTAATTGAGCTTGGGACTACCGGTGAATTTTTTCATTTTTGCACTCAAGTCCCTACAATGAATTGGGAGAAGTCTAAATTTGAAATTTGAGATAAAAATTTGTTATTTGCACGTACATGAGTATTTTGTTCCTGTTTGGCATGAACAGGTCATCAGAAGAGCCTGCAATCTTAATATAGAGTTCTGTACGATAATTTACAAAAATTATACTTTGGCCCATATAAATGACGTTGCACGAGGTATGCATATACCACACCATTGATCGACACTAGATCAACCTCGGTTGAACTGAAATTTCTAGCGGAAAAAAACTAAATTTTCCGCCAAAACTTTGAACAAATCCCCCCCCCCCAAACCCATATCATTTATATCATCTTCAGCAACAAGTGCCATTAATTTCTCCTCTCCAACACATGGCTTCCTCCTACCACAGCTCCACACCTTCCTCTCCATTCATAACATTTCAACTACTCAGGATCCCAATCTACTCTTTTCTCCCAAACATCAACAAGTAGGCTAGGATAGAGCATCTCTGGGTTCATATTAATTTGGTAGTTTTCCCTCCATTCCATTTTCATTTAAAATTTTTATGAACATACCTTCTACATGTATTTTTTCCCATTGAACAATGGTTGAATATTTTCCTTAAGTATGTTGACTACATTACATGTTATATAGTGTATATTGATTGTGTTCCCAATATCATGCCATATTTTTAAGGAGTGAGAAAAAAGGCTGATATTAGGGTTGATTGTAAAAAATAATCAAATTTTAGTATGAACAGGGGTTGAATGTGCGATGTCGGTTAGTGAATTGTCAAGTATGAGATATGACTGAATGGTTACCGAAGTAGCATTTGGCAGGAATTGACCGGAACACATATGAATATGCGACGTCTCTCATTATTCAGACATTGTGACTTCGGTCATTTCACCTCGCGGCATCGCTTTCCTGCATTCCATGTTAAGATTTATGTCGTACGCTCTCAAATTTATTATTTGTACATCATTGTTACATGTGTATCTGCTGTAATAGGATAATGACAGTTATTCACAATAATATTTATTTTAATATCTTAGTAATGTTGGTTTTTGTAAATAAATTGTGATTTCTATCGATCATCGATTTTTTGTGTCATCAAACATTATATAGTATAGAACTGTATGAGAAACAATGCCTAACCGATTCATCCGCGACATCACATAATTTCACAGCCAAAATGACACTAGACCGACTTTGCATGAACCGACGTTTTTTTCCTGTGATGTCGGCCTGAGAAAATGACATCCTATTAATAATTGTTCCACGTTAGCACACGATTTCACTATTCATAATCTATTACATCTCTTTTTATTAGAACAACGTCGACTAGGACGATGTCACAACTTTTTCTAACTCATTGTATGCCTTCATGCTATAACTGACGTCGCTTTCATATAGATGCCGAAGTCTGCTTTTACGACGTCACATGTATGACCTACCATGGTCAGCCAACTTCCATTGATCGACGTTGGTCACAAAACCTACCAACGATGGTTAATATCTGAGGTAAAAGGTTCCTTTTGCCTCGGTTCTGAACCGAGGTAAAAACCATACCTTTCACTCTAGCTGTATTTACCTCGGTTCTTCCAGGTCTAAAAATTGAGGTAAAAGGTCCTGTTTCTTGTAGTGGTCTCTGAAAGGCATAGTTGCAATAGGCGGTCCGGGCGCTCTATTTTTTTTACACAAGCCATCTCACCATCAACTTCCTCAAAGGCGACAGAGATGGGGTCCCTTTTCTTAGCCAACATGACCGACTGGCACGTAGCCACCCCCCATTCCCTACATCAACTGGCAATCTTGAACTTGTCGAATGCCTTCCCCTGACGACCGTTGCCTTGTTAAGGTCATCATTCCTCAGCGAATGGGGTTGTCCTCGCTATCACCTTCATTCTCTTCATGAGCTTCTTTTTCAGAAGCACCAGTTGCACCCGCTACATCTTTCTTAAATTGAATCTTGAGGGATACTAACAGAGGAACCTCCTCTTATTTGGCTTCGGAAGTCCGAGCCATATTCGACTCCGTTATTTTTTGGATGAGGAGCCAGGCCTCTTCCTCTTTTCAGCCATCTTTCTTGGTTTAGGAGGCATACACAAATGAAAATACCAGAAGTGGAATGGATAAGGCATAGAAGCATAAGAATTACAATTTATGACAATTGTGCACCAAACAAAAGAAACAGGTATGTAATTGATGACCATTCAACTATATCACACTTCACCATAACACAATAACCTATATGTCCCACACTTTGAATTGAACACTTCAAACATCACACACGCAGTACAAAATCAGATAAATTTTAGAACGTACCCTTCAACATCACACCATCAACTATATCATACTTCAACATCACACAATGATCTATATGTCATACAATTTGGATTAAAAACCTCATACCTCTAACAGTTAGTGTATATCTCTCACATTTTTAAACAAACCCTTCAATATCACATGGTTAACTATATCACACATCAACATCACACAATAAAAAACCCCTAAACAACTATACATTAAAAAAGCTTCATTCAAACATTTCATCAAACACATATTATTGCCCACAAATTTCATTCAATGTATAAAAAGTTAGGGTATGTACACAACAAAAAATGAAAGAATCACGAAGTCCTTTCAAGAATCCGGCCAGAAATGATTGAAGGTGGCTTCGCCGGCTCCGAGTGGAGAAATGGGGTTTGGTTATACAAAAAGAAGGGTTTTTTGGGGTTGTTATATGAGGTGAGATTGAGGAGGTGGGTATGGAGGTTGAATGAGGATAAATGGTGGAGAACGTGGAGACTGATGGACGAAAAACCATTTGTGTAATGGGTTGGAAGAGAAAAATGTGATTGTTTAACATTCTCATAAACATTCTAAGTGCACAGCACCGGTAATGATACCGATATCGTAAGAAAAAATGGGTGCATATATAATTATACGCAGCTCCGTGATGCTGCTTTAATTATTTTTTTGGTACAATCCGAAAGCAATGGGTAAAAATATTTTCCAAGTACACTACACAGCACCGGTCTTACAACCGGTGCTGTGATAAATAACCAGTGTCGAAAATCTTAAATGCAACTGCTCAAGTATGCTTATTCTCAAAAAATAGTTTGATTGTCTCTGAACTTAGCACTGTTACATAATATCGAAGCCTATTGTTATAATTATGGTGCCATTTTTTCCAGATTTTGGCCGAATGTTTTTTCAACCCAATCAATTTTGGGCGAGAGATAACATTTTCAATGCAGCACCGGTATAAAAGTCGGCGCTCCTTTCAAAATCACAAAATTTTGAATTTCCCTCCCAAATTTTGAGCAAAATGGTGAATTTTTTGTTCCATAAGCGCCGTCAACATCGATTATTTTCAATGACATACCGGTGCCTATTTTGAATTTCCACTATTAAGCAATATTTGATTTATTGCCCACATTGGGGGAGGGGGATTTTTTTCCCATTTTTTTGGACATACAACTGGAATGAAAATTATTCAATTTAAGATTCCATAGGTCCCGTGTTTGGAATTTGTGTCAGATGGATACCCGAAAAGGGTCCGTATTTAACTTTGCTAAAGTTACACTCTTGCCCAAACAAAGTTAATGAATCCTTTTTGTATCAAAATAACTTGATGTTGGGTATTCTTGGGTTAATATAAGGTTTTTAATAGAAAATGATGTTTTCTTGAAGTTTAATAAAGCGCAAGTACATGTCTTAAAATATCTTACTCTACATTACTTAGAAGTTAGAAAGTATAAAAGGGAAGGATTATTCGTAAGTTTTTTCCACAAAATACTAATATGTTTTTTATTAGATATTGGAAAATACATCATGTTTTCATAATGTAGCATTGCATCCGATCAGATTTGAATTTGGACCTCCCAGTGAAGTTTTTTCCTTTTGAATTTAGTTCCCTCCAAGAATCTTAGAATTGTTAGAATGCAACACTGGCGATCACATAGTGAAATTTAGTAATGTATGATCACAAATGTGATTTGGAAATGATTGGGTGAATGGAACATCATCGAAACTGAAAATAGAAAGATTGTACAACATTTTGTGAACTTGCACTATTGCCCAAAAGTGGGTGAAAACCTTTTCCATTGCTTCCAAATACTTGAATTTTGTTATTAATGCCCAAATAAAGGAATTTTAAATAATAATTTTTTTGATAATATAAATTATAAAGCGGTGATACATGTTCTAGAGTAAATTATGGAAAATAGTTTGGATTTAATAAGGGGAAATCATACTTGCTTACCGCCATAAATTCAATATAAAAACATGATAATGCTAGATCCATGTGATAATAATAATATTATGTCTGTAAAATAACATAGATTTGTTCTAAACGTCTAAACAAAATAAAAGGTTTAAAAACCCTAGTTTATGAATTTTTTATAGAAAATCATGAATAATAGCTAGCGAACGGCTCTTCATCCAACATCTGTGCATCTTCTGAGATGGTCCCCACGTCTTTCTACCTAATGGCCGGGTCTGGAATGAAGGGAAAGGTTAAATTGCTTTCATCACATCTGGGAACTGATATTCAAAAACCTTACTCATGTGATTCGCCAGGATCTTTTGATAATGTAATTCCGTATGCAGAATTTTACACCACCTCCAACACCGCGACTCTAGATTCCAATGAAGGACCCACATTATCATGATCCATTTTTTAGAAAGAATCTACTGTTATCTTACCCATTGGTTGCACGTACATTTTGTGCGAATAGTGGGGAACACTGGCTTTTGTGCACAGTTTTGAGATGAGGCTGCAGAAATCGTAACAACCTTTGTTCTCAGCACCCTATCTCAATGCGAGCACATTTTTTCAATCTATATTCCATCGCAGTTTCTTCTTAATTGCGTAAAGATGTGTAAGCCTCGTACTGTGAACCTTAATGTTCACTGTGACCGGGTAAATTCTAGATGCTACGAAGTGGTACCATCCATTCATTGTTGTCGTGAGGTGTTTGTCCAGAATCTTTGACCATCCTGGTTTGACAAGAGAATAGACATCGGTTCCCGCCCCAGTAACCATCCTAACGATCTCTTTCGCAGTGGGATGATCAATATCGATTACATAGCGGTCTCATATTGGAATGCAAGATATTCATCCTCGTCGGAGGGAACATTTGGCAACCCATAAAATTCGTTCATGGATTCCGCTGTCAGTTGCACCATTTTTCCTCTACAAAATGACTCATCACACCTTAAACCACAACTCAGATTAGCATAGAAATTACTTACTATGCTGAGGTTAAACATTGCAGGCGTGCCACACATTTTCTCCAATCCTAGTGCACAAATAGATTCTTCAAAAGGGGAGATGTTTCTATTCCTCTCTCCTGGAAATGACGCCTTGTTCTATAAATTTGTTTGATTAGCCTTGCCTGCTCCAACACGAACCTCTAATCTTGTTGTTTAATATTGGATTGCATCTCCAGAGAAGAAAGAGATGCATTGCATGACCTCTGGAATGGAGTTTTGGGTGCAATATCCTACAAAGTCCACTCAATTTTTTTAACAAACACCTTCCATGCATCATAAAAACCTATACAAAACTAGTGTTGATGAACATCAACAAATGCTCAAGAAAAATCAATCAAAGCCTAGGTATACAGATACGTACATAATGAACATTAACACTTTTAATATAATAGTAAAACCGAGCAAAGTTCTTATTGTATGGAAAAGTTAACCAACATTTAACCAAAAGCATTGGATTCATGATAAATAATATTGTAGAATGATGAATAATGTTTGTAAGAGAATTTAACTTATTCCATTACAAACCTTAGGTTTATGAACCGATGGTGATTATAGGGTAGATTTCCTCTCCAAATTTGTGAATTTGAAGATGAAGCATTTTCGGATATGTCAATTTCTTTATGTATAAAAAAGTTAGCACCGATAGAGATGTAAAAAACCGGTGCCTATATAGGATAAAACAGCTGCTTAAGGCCGCTTAAAATAAGTTTTTCTAGTCTTTTTTACAAACAGGGAGCAAAGTTACCAAATGTATTCTAAGTACATAGCACCAATACAAATACCATTGCTATAAATGAAAATACCGCTGCCTACTTATGATAAAGAAGCTTCGTATATATGATAAACAGCTGCCTAAGGCTATTTTTAATTATTTTTTTGGTATTTTTTACAAACAAAGAAAAAAGTGCAAAAATTAATTCTAACTACATAGAACTAGTACAAATAGCGGTGCTGAAAATAAAATAACCGGTGCCTATATATGATAAAGCAGCAACTTTAAATCAATTTTTCTGGTCTTTTTTTATAAACAGAGAGCAAAGTGCAATAAAATTTTCAAATTCCGCAGCACTGGTACAAATACCGATGGTGGAAATGAAATAACTGGTGTCTTTGCTGAAATAGAGCACATACTCTATTTGTCAGCACCAGTTTTGGATACTATAACCGTTGATGGTTCTCATTTCAATTTTTTCCAAAAAAAAGTATAATGAAGGAGAAAATAGAAATGCGTGACAGTACACTACACACGTAATTAAGCAGAATTCATATATTAATATCAATATTCCATCAGAGATAGGACACTTGCTATGCTAACTACATTTAAGGTGATAAGATGCACCTACCTTTTGTGTTTCAATACAACATCACCCCTCACAATTTGACCGCTCTCATCAACCCACAATTCATCACCATCTGACCTTCTACCTGCTAAATCTCCACCCACATCCTCCAAACTTGGAAATATAGATGGGAACTCAGGACATTCTACTTGGACGGGCAAGTGATTCCCCTCTTCAAAGTCGAACTTGTTCCCATGAAGAACGACCCGACACTTCCCATTGCTAGGATCCCAGATATAAAAACCTGGCGTGCCTATGCAGCTAAGATGAACTGGTCATACTCAAACCCAACTCGGGTAGGGTCCACCACTATGAAACCCATGGGTTTCTTCGTACGGACCCCGACTCCATTGTCAATCCACCGGCAGTTGAAAACCACAGCCTTGAACTCAATATAGTATAGTTCCAAAATTTCCTCAATCACCCCATAAAATTACATCACTGCAACAATAAGGTGTTTGTCTTTCTTGCTAGACTGCCACATTGACTAAGATTTAATGTAAAATCCACTATTTTGTGTTGTGCTCTTGCTGTCCTTTTCAACCGTTGCAAAAATTAAACCATTAATATCATACCCTAGGTATCTTCTGACAGTGCAGTTTGGCCTTCTTGCAAAGGCATGAAGTTTACTAGGCATGCCGTCCACATTGCAGGGATTATAAAACCAAGTTACAAATGTAGAAGAATGCTCCAGCTATATTTTTTTCATAGGCCAGTCCGGATATAGTGCTTTTAAATATTATATAAGCTCTTTAATATACATTGCAGTCTCGCTACTATTTCGTAAAACATAAAGGTGAACTGTCATCAACTTAGCATAGATGAGTGTATGAAGTCTAACTTTAGAACGTGCAACCCCATTCTTCCTACCGAAGTGCGCTTGTTCAGGTGATCCAACCGATTTCTCACCAACTAAGTTCAAAGTACATTATTCAATTATCTCATTGGTCATGTACTTTTGCACGATGCTTGCTTCAGGTCGGCTACAATTGTGAATGTAACCTTTGAAAACACCCATGTGCCGCTAACACATTCCCATAGGACCACATAGTCGAATTTCCCTAATTAAAGGAATGACTAGATGAACCATGATGTCAAACAAGGATGGTGGAAAGTACTTCTCCAAGTGACATAACACTAAAACCTCCTCCCGCTCCAACGCATCAAGCGCTTGCCCACTTTTATTCTTTCGACAACTGGAGTTGAAGAAGAAACACAGTCGCATAATGCTAAATTGCACATCCTCCTCCGTAACACAACAAATGACAACGAGCAGCAATTGTTGCATGAGAACGTGACAATTATGCAATTTCAAAGCGTTCATATGAAAATCATCATCTAAAAGCAACTAACATTAGAAGAGTATATAGATGGTACCTCGATTCCTTGGATACACTCGCCGACCGATCTCCTCTCATCCACTGATAGATTGTATGGGGCAAGAAGGAGGTATGGTCACTTCTCTCTCACCTCCGGGGTTAGGTCGGATAGAATCCCAAGCTCTAACATATCCTTCTGCTCATTCAAACTATCCTTCGTCTTCCCAGGAATGTTGAGTAAGGTACCAATCAAAATCTCGCACACATTCTTCTTAATGTACATAACATCGAAATAGTGGCAACCTGCAAATGATCATAGTAAGGTAAATCGAAGAAAACTGACCTATTATTCCAAGGTCCATCAGGCGCTGCACCCACCTTCTTCATCTTCTTCCCAAGAACAACATTCAATTTCTTCACCTTGCTATGGATGACAACCCCCTTCAATGGTCTTGGCGCATTCTTGACCTCCTTCCCACCAACAAAATAAAATGCTTCCTGATGCAATTTGTGCTTCATCGGGAGGAATTTCTAGTGACCCAAATCACTGTCTTGCAACCATTGTTCAGCTGTTGGTAATTTCTGGACTCGTCGTACACGGGATATGCCTTGTTCTTCTTCACCACATAACCCAAAAGGTTTTTGTATGATGGAAAATTATTTATGGTACAAAAAGCACTGCCTTCAAATTGAACTTTGATCCCTTAAAACAATCAAACACATCGACACCGTCGGAGCATAGAACCTTCAAATCTTCTATAAGAGGTGCCAGATACTTATCTAATGTGATCGTGGTTCCATATTACTAGGGCTTGATATCGTGGGTCACAACATGGTCCCTATATTTTCTGTTCGTGTCTTCGTGCTTCTCCTTATTCCGCTTCTCTCAGTTAGGTCCACGATCATCTCGCTCTGTCTTTATCGGTTCGTGGTTGACTTGACTCTTCGGCTGAATGACTCCATTTTTTCTAAATTGAGATTGGGCAGGGCTGGAAGTCAGCATCCTTTAGTTAGTGGGCTAGATATACACCACAAGCCCCCTAGCCACGAAGTCAATAAAACACAAAGCTATGATTGTAGTTGAAGGCTGTGTACAAACTGTTATTCTGTTCATATCTTGGATCATAATAATAAATTCGCTATCGCAAAAACTTAAACTATTATCGCGAAGTGTTGTATGCTTCTAAGATGTGTTTCTAACCCTCGGAGTTGTCTATTCTTTGAAATTTGAATTCAAAATTTGAAACTATGATGATTATGGTAGACTTCTAGCTGTTGTGATCCTGGAGCCAAGATTTTCTCCTTCTTATTCGCTAACACTATTCTAGGATTTCCTCTTCTGCCATTATGTTTTTCCCTTTTATAATTTTTATTTTATTTTTGTGCTTTCACTCTGTCATTATTTAGTGTATTCTCTCCACTTATACACCGCCACATTCTCGAATTCCTAAAAAGGTATTTTACTTTTTGTCAGGCCATCATTATTGCTTTACATTTCCTTTTGGCTTTTCGCTTCCTTTAATTTAATTCTACATTCTTTCTGAATTCTCCATCATTTTCTCTTCTTCTTAATTGTTCCGATCTTCCATCGAACTCCACTAATCTCGTAAGTTCCTCTGTTCCTCATATGCTCTTTTTTCTTCTTCTGAATCTGTGGTTGTAGTTTTGGATTTGCAGGGTGTTCCTTCTTTAGTAATTCTCAGTTTCCATCTTGGTGTAGAAGTTCCTTGTCTGTTTTTCTGATGCCTTATATGTGTTTTTTCCTTCGAATTTTGTCAAAATTTCCCTTTTTGTAGTTGTAACTGATAGAGCTTTTGTCTGGATCCTGGGAATTGTCTCTGCCTCAATGCCGATTTCTAACGTTGCTGAAACTTAGGTAAAAGAAGTAGCTGTTGATGATGCCATTTTTTGGGAAGATTCTAACCACCTCACCGAGTCTTCCATCATTAGTAGCGTTATGTCCGACTACTACTTAGAGAGTTTAACACATAGTTATCCTTTTTTGTCTTCGTATGAGCTTAGGGCTCTTGAACCTTCTAAGAGTGTTTGCACGCCTCCTTCTGGATTTATCTCTTGCTACTTAGATTATCTTAATTTTTTACTCACTTTTCCTTCAAATGAGCACGTTCTAGAATTACTCTCACATTATCGGTTCGCATTGTCTCAACTTCACCCCAAAGATGTTTCAATTATTGTTTTCTTCCATCATGTGTGTTAGGCAACTCAAGTTCCTTTTTTGATTGACTTATTTTGCAGTCTTTATCAGCTTTGCAAAGAAAAAACTTCCTCTGATGAATTCACCCTCTATCCAGTCATTATAACTGTCGATTTTGTTAGTGTATTTCCCAGCAATTGTGGCGTATGGCGAAAAAGAAATTTCTTTCTAAAACAAGTAGTGTGAACGAACAAGATTTTCCAATATGGAACTATAATGTCCCTAAGTCTAAACTTCCAAAGGCTAGTGTTTTCTTTAATGCTGAGTCCGAAGTCATATTAACACTCAGTACACATTCAATGTGTCTTCGTCATGCTGACTCTCTGAGCGAAGGTGTTTGTTTGTCATTATGTTATCATTTTTCCTTGTTCTACTTATTTTTATTTCTTAACATTGTTATTTCCCTATTTTGTTTATGTGTTCGCCTGACTTGCATCGTGTACTGAATTGAGGAGAAACTTTATCTCTGATGACAAAGTTGAGGAGCCAGAAGCTACGGCTAGTGAAACAAACGACAACACTGAATGTTGTCTCTGCTAAAAATGCTATTGAAGCTAACCTGCAGCCAATAACCTTCAAGGTAAGATTTAAAGAAGGTGGGGAGGTCATTGCTCGCAAAACCAATGAGACCTCCAATAGAAGAAGGAGAAAGGATCGAACCGGTGTATCCTCAAACACTTCAGAGCCTCCTCAGAAAAGGAGGCACATTGGTCATTCTCACCCTAAAATTCTACCACACAGCCATGATTTGATGGTAGAGGGCACTATTCCCGGTACTTTGTCTAAACTATCACTTCATGAGACAATGGTTGTGGTAAGTTCTTTAAGAAATATCTTGTGATTTGGATTGGCACTTCTTTACTACGAGGTTTAGCTGTTATATTTGTTTGTTGGTGTTTGAAAATAAGGTTGGTGAGAATCTCTAGCTTGTCAGCGAGCGGGTTGCTGAGTTCACCAAAGAAGACGGTTCGCTCCTAGGAAAATGGCAGGCCAACGAAGCAAGTGCACTGCTTTGAATCTCTCTTCAAGATGCTTAAAGGCGTGCACGCTCTGCAGAGGAATGTGCCTTAGCCATTAAGAAATAAGCTGAGAAGCTACGTTTTGAATTAAGGGAAATGCGAACTAATGGTCTTACTTCGCTTGGGTATCCTCAGGTTCTCATTGATTGGCTGGTGAAAATAAAGTCATTCTATGAACTTTTTGAAGAAGTTTCCATCTCCACTTGCAATGTTGGGTGATGAAAGGCCCTAGCCGAGCAGCGAGAATAGAACCAAAATGCAAAGGTTTAGAAGCTGCCCAAATTGTCTAAGTCTCAGAAAGTGTTGGAGAAAAATAAGGCTGCACTTAATGAAGAGTTCATTGGTAGCATTTCCGATAGTGGTAATCCTTATGCCTTGTTATCCCATCTCTCCAGCCTTAATTCATTTTTTTTACCTTCTGTGGTCGAGCTGAAGGAATGTAAAGTTAACTATTTTGAGGGTCTTCCCTTTGGTTTTTGCACTGCTGAGCTTCTTTCTAACTCCAATGCCAATGCGAACACGGAGGCAAACACTGAGGCCAATGTGAACAAGGAGGACACTGAAACCAATATGAACAAGGATGTCTCTACCCCGGATGTGAACAAGGAGGACTCTTTTACCATTGTCCAGCATTCGCCTGCTCCTCTCTCTAATGTTAGTGGATCTTAGCATCATGTACTTCTGAAATTTTTATTTGTAATTCGTGAAAGTATTCTGATAGATGTGGGTAATTTTTTATATTAATATGGATGTTAACTTTAGATCACGTTTAAAATTTTGAAGTTCTCATCATATTTAATTCTATGCAGGGCTTTGATATTTTGGCTGAAGATATGTTTTTGAAACACTTCGACTGTTTGGGAACTAATGTTCATATTTATGATTGTCCTGGGGCTATGTCTTTTCATTCCTTTTGTCCTATTAAGCTCGGGAAAGCTACTCAGTCTCTATTTAGGGAGTATGTTAACCTTATTTATGTTGATCGCTTTTGCGCTTTAGAATCTATTCCCTTATGTCTTGGATGGAAACTTCCCTCATCATCATCGCCTCCAACTCCTTCTGCGAGATGCCGTTGTAGCTAGTTTGTGTCTGAGGGCTACAACATTGAATCTTTGGAAAAGGATATAGTTCGTAGCCTAGTCGATCTTGAATCTGTTGGCGTATATATGTGTTTGCTCCCTCTTCCTCCCTACGTTTATGAATGAGCGGTATGTTTGGGTATTAACCTTAAGTATATGTTACTTGGTATCCATGATCTTGAAGTTGAATGGTCAAAGACTTTAAAGGATACTCAAGATTATGTTCGAGAACTGAAAGAGTTTTGTGCTAAACAAAACAACCTTATTCAGTGCCAATAATTAAGAATAGTTAGAATGCTTTATCAACAGGAGGAAGTTAAGAATTTTGCTTCGAGCAAGGCAATCGAGGCTCATCTAAAGACTCTGGTCATTGTTAAGCAGTGTTCTCGTATTGATGATTTATTGGAGCTTTTGAAGAAAAAACAACATGAGTTGGACCATTTTGCTTCTTCTTCAGCCGTGTGGCAAAGTAGATTTGACGAACAATTTGCCATTAACACTTAGCTTCACGGTGAGAATAAAGATCTTCGAACTGAGTGTAAGTGCATCAACTTAAACAAGCTTGTGTTGAATACAAGGATAAGCTTTAAGCCCTTCCATCATTATCTCATCATTCTATTGGTCGCGGGGACCTGTAAATGAGCATCGACGTGCAAAGGAGTAATTTTTCTTAAGCAGTTAGGTCACATATTTTCCAATTAGAAGAACAAGTGAAAATTTTGATGGCAACGAGCAAGAATTATCAGGATACTGTTGATGTTATGAGCGTGCAACTTGATCGTGAGTAATTTGGCCCCATAACTGATTTTAAGGCATATTATGCCAAACATCTTGATCATATGGAACGAAGAGGTGTAACGCGACGTCCTGCCTACATATACATGAAATGGAGTTATGACAATATGTCAGAAGATAAGTGCGAGGCTGAGCGATCTCATTATGAGGTTGAACAGTTTCATCGCAAAGCTGAGCCACCTCGTCGCCATGGCGGTTCTTTGTCTTTTGTGTCATATTGCGTATCAAGGCGCTGGTAGATTTATTTTTCTTGTTCTATACGATGTACCAATAATATTTTCAAAATGTTTGAAGCAGTACTTAAAATTGGCTCGTAATTCAGTTTTTTCGTTATCTACCAACACCGAGTGTTGTTCTTTTTGCTTTTCCTCTTGTTCGTTCGTTTATGCATCTACTACTTTTGTGCTTTAAATTTTGAATTTTCACCATGGGAAGGTGTATAACTTATAGTTAGTTCTAGATGCTTATAATTTTGGCATGCTTGCCTATTTTGTAAGATCTATTGTGCAAACTTGCAAGATCTATTGCTTTCTTATGTCGCATTTATGGGCATATATACTTTTTTGGAAGATCTATAGCTTCTTTAGTTGAGTTCGCGGAGTTCCAAGATGTATAGCTATGAAATTTGGAAACTTGTGTGGTGCGATATTTCTGATATTTTTGGCTTGTTTTCCTATTTTGCAAGGTCTATAGCTTGGAAAATTAAGGGTCTATAGTGTGCGAACTTGCAAGATCTATTGCTTTCTTTTCTTGTGCTTTTGGGCATATATACCTTTTTTGCAAGATCTAAAGCTTGTTTGGTTGAGTTTACGGAGTTCTAAGATCTATAGCTTGGGAACTCAGGAACTTGTATTTCTGAACCGCAAGATCTATTGATTTCATCACTGTTTTGTTACGCATATCTGCCTTTGTGCGAAATCTATAGCTTGCAAAAGTAAGATTGTAACATTGCAAGATGCTTGAAAAATTGGAAGGTCCTAAGTTATTGCTTAGCGATTGGTCAGGCTTGATTGTGTGCGATGTGTCTTAGTTGGCTATTATTTAGAAATTATAAGTAAACAACATGAAAAGTAAGTTTCCCCTGAAGAAGCTTTTTGATATTTATCATGTACGGTTGCGTTAATATCACCTTCAAAACAAAACAAGAATGCAAAAATCGCCAATGATCATTTCATGGATCCTATACAATCTGAATACTTCCTATTCTCCACCTTAGATCTAGACATAGAATTTACTTAAGTTGATCACATGCCAAGTGTTGGGGTCGCTGGTGCCATCCAATCTCTCTAGCCCATAGCAGTTCGATCGGTGTTTTTTCACTATCTTGTATGGGCCTTCCCACTTTGGGCTTAGCTTTCCTTTTTCCTCCGCTAAACTTACTTAGTTCTTTTTCAAAAAAAGATCACCCACTTAGAATTGAATTTGTTTGACCTTCTGGTTCTATGCCTTGGACATCTTCTCCTTGTACTTCGCCACCGTGATCGTTGCTTGTTGTCTCTTTTCCTCAAGTTCATCCAGGTCCAATTTCATCCTTTCGAGATTATCATCCTCCTTGTATACTTGTACTCGAAGGCTTGAGTTCTCTATTTCCACTGATATTACTTCTTCACGATCATAGACAAGAATATATGACGTTTTTCTTATTGGTTGTTGAATAGTTTTTTTGTATGACCACAAGGTATCAGTTATTTCATCCACCAAAACAGTTCATTTCCCTTCCAAGATTTTTTGTATACCTTGAACTATAGTCTTGTTAGTGACTTCCAACTGTCCATTTGCTTAAGGGTGAGATACAGAAGTGAACTTCGGTGTAATTCCTAACTTCGATCACCATTCAGTAAAGATTCCATTAGTAAATTGCATTCCATTCTCCGTGATGATAGTTTGTGGCACCCCAAAGCGCAAACTTTGTTCTTCCAGACGAACTTTCTTGTTACCTCTGTTGTTACTCTTCCCAGCGGCTTCGCTTCCACCCATTTGTTGAAGTAGTCAATTGCCACAATCAAGAATCTTGCACTGCATATACCCTTTGGGAAAGGTCCATAAAGGTCAATTCCCCATTTATTGAATGGACATGGTCCATATAATCCAGTTAAACCAGCCTACAGTTTATGTGATATTGGAGCATTAATCTAGCAACTTCTGCACTTAAGCACGAAGTTGTATGCTTCGTTGAACATAGTTGGCCAGTAGTATCTTGCCTAAATTATCTTCTCCGTAAATGTTCGAGATCTCCGATGCATTCCGCATAGCCTTTCGTGTACTTCTTTTAAGATCTCTTCTGCTTGTAACGGTCATACACACTTTATCCATGGAGTTAGGATACTTTTTTTTATACAAGACTCTCCCTTCATAAACATAGTTGTGAGATCATAATTCAAACTTCCTGGCTTGCATCTTGTCTACAGGAAACTTTCCCTTTAAAAAGTACTCTATCAGCAGTGTCATCCAATTTATTTCTTCCATCTGAACTGCTGCCACAGTTGTCATTACTGTACTTCTGTCTAGAATGTCCTCCACTTTCACATCCTTGTGTTCGACCAAGGGATTGAATCCAGCTGTTGCTAGCTTGCTCAGGGTGTCTACTTTCACATTTTCACTTCTTGGCACATGCTCGATATCGAAGTATTCAAGCTGAGCATAGAGCTGTCGGACCCTCCTTAAATACTTCATCAGCTACTCTACTTGGACTTCGTAGTCTCCCTTTACTTATTGGACTACTATCCGTGAATCACTAAAGGCCGGAACACTTTCAACTTTCATCCTAATTGTAATGTCTAAGCCACATAATAATGCTTCGTACTCTACCTCATTGTTAGAGACTGTAAAGTCAAAATGAAACAGATATATGTGCTCTCCTCCTCCTGGGTTGACTAATAGCACTCCTGCTCCACAACCTTAATTTGCTAGATGCTCCATCTACGAGCAATTTCTATGCCACGTCCACCCATTTGGATTTTCCTTTGTTGATTCCCAGATTTTGTTGTGCATTCGCATCTTCTGCATCCTCACTTGTCATCTCTGCAATGAAATTTGCAACGGGTTGTGCCTTGAATGCAGTTCGTGGTTTGAATTCTATCTCATATTGCCCTAACTCAAGAGCCCATTTAGTCATTCGACCAGATGCTTCAGGTTTGCTGAGGATGTTCTTGATTGGGTGATTAGTATAGACAACTATCCCATGACTTTGGAAATAGGTTTGAAACATTCTTGCCGAGTAGACCAAAGCTAGAATTAATCTCTCGACTAGCATGTAAGCTCTCTCTAAAATTTATAGTATTCTACTAATGTAGTATACTGGTATATGTTTTTGTCCTTCTTATCATACTAGAACCGAGCTGACTGCATTATTTGAAACTGCCAAGTACATATATAAGGTTTCTCCCCAGATTGGTGAATTCAATGTAGGTAATGCTTGGAGCTACTCCTTCAAGGAATCAT
>JAULKK010021498.1:0-19679 GCA_032355705.1 Rubia peregrina
TTCCTTGATCAGACTCCCTCTGACCTCGAAACTCGTCGACGCTAGATCTCTTCCTCTTGAAGAATTAAGGCATACGTTCTGAACTTTAGCACACATGTCGTGTATGTAGGAACATGGTCAGTCTGGCCCTTTGCAAATACTCTCGATGGATAGAAATCCGAAATGCAGATTTTCTCTATTAAATTCTTGTTTTTTTCAGCCGAATTATGTCCTCAATTTATAGGCCAATGCAGATCGGAATACTCATGATCATCTCCACAATTCTCTATGATCGGAATACTCATGATTATCTCCACAATATTTGAATTATGTCCACAATTCATTCAATTCTAATTCCATAAATATAGGGATTTACCATAGAATCAGTATGCTTCTACACGGCTGACTAAATATTGCGTAATCTCCAATTTTCATACTTAAAAAATAGTAGCAATATTTTTTTCTCAAATCTTATTACTGCAGCAGTATGTTCCAACATGATAAGTTTTGTTCTTTACTATAAGTTCACAAATTGCCAATCAATTAATCCATGAGATCGCACATGACTTTACAGCTTCTTTATACATGTGTTTAAATCTTAAAAACCTAAACTATAAGATATATTAGGCATGTAAATCCTTAAATTTAAGGATACAATTTTATCTTAAAAGTAAGCACATTATTCTAATCTTGAAATACACATAATTGAAGTAAAACTAATAAAACTATAGATTTAATTAAGAGAATAAAAGTAGTTCATCTAACCATTTTCACACATCAACTTCACATATTGATACATGTTTTCAAGTTCATTCAATTCCAAATAGTGTACTTATTCTCAACAAATATAGTTAACTAAAAATCAAACAACCATAAATAGGGGTGTCAAATGGCCAGACGGGTCAAATATGAGTTCAGTAATGTGTGTAATTTAGAAATATGGGTATGACCAATTTAGACTCATTTTATGACGGATCAAAAATGGGTCGGATCAAAATGTGTCAGGTTAAAACCCGCTCAACCCGCAGTTGAAAATCATTCAACTCACTGATAAAAAAATAGGTAAACCCGTGATTTTCAGCCCATATATGACCCATATATAATCAATATGGGTATATATTGGGGTTTGTGTGTGGTGCATGCAATATCAAAAAGTGTGCCTAGTTCATCACATACAGAAACCAAACCACCCAACTTCACTATTCCAGTTCATCAAATAACAACTGTAAATGTCAAAGAGTGTAAAATCAGAGAAACAAAGTCCAGCATTGCTTATATCCTAATGATACACATTAGTCACCACTACTTTCACGAGGAAGTGATTTTCCTTAACCACAATCTTCATCCCGACAGTTCCAAACCCAGGTATCAGCAAAGGCCTGATCGCCTTTGACGATGACGGCGGTCCCTTGGGTGCAATCTCCATCACCTCAACCTTCTTCTCTAACTGTTGCACCTCCATTGCTTGAGTTACCCCAGGACAAATCAAACCGGATGCAGAAGACAAACCAGGTACATAACGAACAAAACCTAAAGCAACCGAAGATGAACCGAGCGCAGGAAACGAGGCACCCGATCTGAAAACTAAAGGAACTTCCCCTCCGGTAGGACCCATAGGGGTCAACGGACCACAACCAGTACCGCATCGACCTCCACCAGTTCCACTTCCTCCCGTGCCTCCACCGCCAGCGCGTCCACATCCACCTCACTTGACTTCAGTTCGACGAAAGTTAGGATTTGACCTAGTTAGGTGCGGAGTGTTTTTGAATATGGGTATGTATGTGTGTGTGTGTATATATATATATATATATTTCAACCCATATGGGTATATATACCAACCCATATGGGTAAATTTGTGGTATTCAACCAATTTATGTAAATCTGCGATCAATCCACAATCCCAACCCGTCCGACCCATATTTTTTCAATACCTATTTGACCCATTACCTATTTAACCCATTACTCATTTTACCCATACCCACCCGGGTTTAAAAATAGACGACCCGCTTGACCCATATGTTACGAGTCTATTTTCCCACCCCTAACCATAATACTTAAGGAAAAGTGCAAAAATAACCCTATAAGATTGAGAAAGTGCAAGAATAACATTGTAAAATGTGAAAGTGCAGAAGTGCAGAAGTAACTCTATGAGATTGTCAAAATGTGCAATTTTACCCTTCTGGCCAATTTCTGGCGTTGACTGATATAAGTCCAAAATTAACTAATAATGAAAAAACATAAATACCCCTGATTTTAAAATAGAAAAGCCTAAAGATTATTTTATCCTCACTTCTTCTTCAGCTTCTCCTACTCTGCCGGACCACCACCGTGCCACCGCCGGAGAGCTTCAAAAATCTGTAATCACCAGCACCACCTCCCTAGCATCACCACCACATCTTCTCCCTAGCACCACCGCAACCGCCTTCCTAGCATCGCCTCCCTAACTTTAGAAATCTGTAATCACCAGCACCACCTCCCTAGCACCACCACCACACCTTCTCCCTACCACCACCACCACCAACTCTTCCTACTGCTCCCTACCCGCTGCCAAAGCCTAGTTCCACCCCACCCCACCCCAGCCTCGCCACTAACCTTTGCCTAGAAACCCAACCCCCCACGCGCCTCCCCCGCCCTAACCCCTACCCCCGCTATTGCCGAAACTACAGCCCCACCCAGAAACTCAGCCCTATCCCACGACTTGCCTCCCTCACTCTCAACCCTCATCTCAATCAAATTATCATCTTCTTCAATATCATAGCTAAAGTCCTCCTCCACCGCCGTCACCCTCTTCCCCAATTAGAATCTCGATCATCCCATCTCTGTCCTCTTCATCGTCATCCCCATCCCACCATAAACCCACATTTCCCATTGCCTCCGACAAAGCATCTGAATCCAAATTTATTTTGGGTCCTTCATTTTTTGGCTCCTTCGTGCAACCGGGTCATTCTTAAATCACCTCTAATGGCGCACCGATGTTGGGATCAGGATGCTCCCACGAACCCATTATCCCAGAAAAAAATCCTCCTGCTAACCTTATAATTTCTGGCAGCACCGGCGATGTGATCACCAAAAACTGGGTGGTTCGGGTCACAGCGGCGATTATTTTTCTGAATTATGTCGAGTCGGAGAAGGGGGAGGAGGATGCCAGAGATAGAGGTGAGGACCGATGAGAGGACGATCCCAATGCATAGACTATGGAATTAGAGGGTAATGAGGATTACGATGGTGGAAATTAAGGGATATGCAGAAAAATAAGGGATTTATAGAATCAGAGGAAATCGACATGCTTCGTTGATGATTTTTTGGATTTTAAATCAATAGATCGGGAACAAAAGAAAGGGTTTTGTTTACAGGAAGGGTAATATTGTATTTCAATATTTATTAAAAAAATTAACAGAAGGTTAAAATAGTCCTTTTGATTATTTCCGGCCAATTTGACCTTTGACATTTCGGTCAATGAAATCCGGGGTTATTTTTACACTTTCCAATTTTACAAGGTTATTTCTGCACTTTCGACCAAAATATATGGTTAAAATGCACTTTTCTCTAATATTTATTATTAATTGATTCTAGCAATCAGTCAAGACTAAATTAATAATATCAATATGATTAGGATTTAGATGAGGGCAAAGTCTTGAGAAAGACCGTCTTTCCATAGGCTTATGGAAAGATGTAGTTTAATTAGAATGGTAAAAGTTAAAAGGTCTTAGTTTCAATATTAAAAATTTATTATGTAACGTGTCATAGTTTTAAAGTTTATAACCTGATTCATGCAAACCAAAAATTTATCTTCATTTTTCTAATTAGTACTTTAAACCTTGACGTTTCCATGACTTATGAAAAGACCATCTTTCGAGAGACGGACTCTTATATGAGATACAAGTAATAAAAATCATATTATAACAAAAAAATTACACATACCCTTTAAAATATAATTTAGGGAAAAGTGCATAAATAATCCTATTAAATTTTGAGAGTGCGGAAATAACCCTGTAAAATCTGAAAGTGCTAAACTAACGCTAAGCTTTTGAGTAATGGTGCAGATATGGCCAAATTGTACTATTTTGGTGTTGATTAAAGGCATTAAGACATTAACCTAATCTAAAAAGAAAAAATACACCTAACCTTAAAACTAAAAGTCTAATGACCATTATACCCCTAAACTTCTTCTTCATATTCAAACTTCCTAAACCACCGCTGCTGATCACCACCGCTGAGCACCACTGGCATCAATCGCCGCCTCCGAGTACCACCGCCACCACCACTCTCTATCGCTACCTCCCCCCCACCCATCTCTAGAGCGCCACCACCGCTCCGTCACTCCACCCATCTCCAGCCCAACCTCTTAGCCTCCAGCACCACCACCACACCTCCTTCTTCTCCTGCCACCGCTAAACACCCAACCCCAGCCCCGAACACCGACCAACCCCACACTCGTCGCCACTGCTCAACCCTAGCCTTGTCCTTGATGCACCTCCTCCTCCTCAGCCCACCACCGCTCAACCCTTGCTTCGTCCTCAACTTTAGCCACGCTTCCACTCTCCGTCGCTCAACCCTAGCCACACCGCCATGCTCCACTGCTGAACCCTAGCCTTGCCATTGATGCAACCCCAGTGCCGTCTTGACGCACCTCCTCCGCCGCCTGCCACTGCTCAACCCTAGCCTCACCACACAACCCCAGCCACGCCTCCTCCGCTCCGCCACGCTCCACCTCCTCGATGAAACCCCATCCTCGATGCCACCACTTAACCGTAGATACGCCAGCGTGATCTACCTTAGCCCCACCCTCATTTTCCACCCAAATCTTCCTTCTCTCCCCAACCACCACCATCTCAGCCCGTCACCACTACTGAATTTGCAAAGGGGAGGAAATGGAGTTAAGTTGTGGGTAAGAGAAATGGAGTTGATTGCGGAGGAGAGAAATGGAGAAAATGGAGATTAAATGGTGAAGTTATCTTTTCCTTTTTTAATTTTTTTAACAAGGATATAATTGTCTTTTATAAGTTTCTGGCCAAATTGACCGTTGACAATATGGTCAACGAAGTTCAGGGTTAGATTTGCACTTTCAAATTTTATGAGGTTATATCTGCACTTTCAAACAAAATATGGGGTTAAAAACACAATTTTCTATATAAATTATACTCCATGGCTAGCTATTAGTACTATCATCATTGATCAGTGACTGGCTAAATAGACTATTGTGGTCAAATTGTTGATATTAATATTGTCTTAGCAATCTAATGTTCCTACTGAAGACAAACACATGGCAATTTGAATTACATTAAAGCAAAAAAAATAAAAAAAATCTACTGTTGGTACATATGAGAGTTGTAAGTACGTTATCTCTCCTTGATTCATGCAAAAAAAGTCCCTATATTGATTCAGGGGGAGAAGCCTGATGCTTAAGTTAGTACGTTTCTTCTTTATATTTCTATTTCTAGTTTAGTGAGCGTACGTTATCTCTCAAGTCCTTCGACATAGATTTCTCTATTGAGTTGGCACGGTGTCGTAGGTGATCAATCGTTCCTCAGATCTTGGTGGTCGATGTCCTTATTTCTCGGATCATGGTGATCGAGCAAACCAAGTCATGGTCATCGTTGTGACTGACAAATCAAGTCCTTGTTGTGTGCTTCCGAGTTCAACTCACGGGTGGCTTACCCCTTGAGTTATCACTTTGTTGCTTGATCTGCTAGACAGATTGGTGTTTGGTCTATGTATACCATAAGTCCCCCAAGCCACGAAAGTTTATGGAAACTGAAGTTTGTGTGTGAAACTTCATCCAATAAAACAAATTGATACTTATGCGGGTGTGTGCAATGTTTGCTATGTAAGTATCTTCATTTTTTTTATGTTTGTGGTAAGGGTTGTTTGTTTACAAGTTTGTGGTTTATTGGTGTGGGTTCATATGGGCGTTCGAGAAATCTTACGATAGGGATGAGAAACTTCGGACTCTAGGATTTTTTATTCAAAATTTGAATTTCAAACGGGAAAAATTGTTGTTGTTAGGATAAAGAGCTGATGTGTCTGATTTTCTTGGGATTCGTGTCTTCCTAGTTTTTTTTGCTGTCATTAGGACATTTTCTGTGAATATCTCAATGTATATGCATATAAAAACATCACCTAATTATCATAATCATTGCCTAATGTGTCATTAGTGTGACATTCTCCATTCCACCGTTGATAGGCTATAATTCCAACAATATATAGAAAGTATTAGCATAGTTCAGATTGTTTATCTGCACTTATGTTTTAATTATGTAATTCAGATATTCTATGAAGATTTTAAGATATTAGAGGATTTAAAAGAATTAGTATGAGTTTTTAAAGACATGAATACCCACTGTAAGACCCATATTGAAGAATTAAATATCAAAACTAAAACAATGGGAAAACGAAAGAAAAATCCTGACATAATTGCCTATGGAAAGCACGTGACCAGAACACAGGGACACGTGAGACAGATGGTGAAGGTGGATGCAGTGAACTGGGTCGACGGAAACTCCAGCTTTTCAAATGAGTAACGGGATTCAGCCCATTGACTTTTGTGGGCTAAATTCTATATTTTGGTAATTTTTTATTGTTCTGGAATTTCATTTTTATTAGATTATATTTATTTTTTCTTTAGGAGAATATTTACTTTCCCTCATGATACTATATTTTAGAATATTTCATTTGGAGAATATTTTATTTCATATTTATTTTTAGGAGAATTCTTATTATAAGAGCTCCTTCCATTTCCCCTTTTTATTTTAGGTAGAATTCATGTCTTTGCCGAAATATATTTTTGTTTTTATTCTTATAATAATTATATATAGATTAGGAGATACATTTTATTCTTTTTCAATTTAGTTATTTTCAGTATGTAGAGATCGAGAGATTTTCATGACAAGAGAGAACTCTATACGCGATTATAACATATATATTCTCACTTGAAAATCCCATCTATCTTTGTAATATGTCTAGATTTTCATAGTTATGGAGAACTAAATTATTAGTTTCATATTACGATTGAGTAAGTATTTAACTAGATTCATCATCTAGTTGTTGAAAAACGATTGATCATCTAGATTTAACTCATTTTTCATAATGCTAATGAGTAAGTAAGTCATGAGTCAACAAAATATTGACACACATTTATTTGATAATGCTTTTAATTAAACTTACACGCATAGTGATAGTTTGCTTCACAAAATCGTGTGTATTACATAGTTCTTGGTCACAAAGCTATTGTTGATCAAGTCTTCAATTTTTTGCATGATTTAGTTGATAACAAGTGTATTGTTTGAGAAAGGGACAATACTACAAATAGGGTGTGAATTTTTTTACCACTCTGCCTAGTAGGGAATGAGAACAATGTCAAGAATTGAATGAATTTTACAAGAAGTGATTATTGTATGAAACTAATGTATGGAAATAAATGGATGAACTATTTTTATTCTCTGATTGAAATAATTTATTTTACTTTTTTGTTTTAATTAGTTTTAAATAAACACATCTTCCTAATTCCTCAAACCCTCAAAATACGTTTTTCTCTTGGGTTCGAGCCTTAATATTTTCTTTTTATATTACTATAATATTATTGGTGGATGAGGTTACATAAATTTAACATGATGAAATATTAGAGTGGAGATCTAAACCCTCTTGTCAAATTTGGCACCATTGGGGGATATTAATATTCCATATTTTGTTGATTATTTTACATATTATTTTACTGTGAACTTTGTATGGTTCACACCTGTGCTACTTTGTGATCCAGAAATTGAAAAGAAGATTTCAATATTTAGGAGAATATTTTGCGAGAAGGTTTAACAAGTCAAGATCGCAGATTAAACATTGAGGTAGTTGGCTGCCCCAGACTTTAGACAACAACTCCTTACAATTGCAGTACCACAAATGCATGAGGGACACAATTTCAAAGTCCAATATGGACTTATTCAATTACTCCTTAAGCTTCCATGGTTTATCAGGGGAAGACCCAAATAAAGATCCTCATGATTTTCATGTTGTCTGCAAAAGAATAACCCCAAAAAGAGTCATAGAAGATCAAATCAATCTGCAAGCTTTTCCTATTTCATTAAAGGATGGAGCCAAAGAGTGGTTTTGTTTTTTAAACCAAGAAACATTACAACTTAGGCTAAGTACTTTCCTGCACATAAATTGAATAGCATAAAGAAGAGCATTAACTACATCAAGCGACAACCTAGGAAGAATCTGTATGACTACCACGGGCGTTTTAGGAGGCTTTCAGCGAGTTGCCTTTACCATGGCTACTTGAATAAATATCTACTCCTCTACTTGCATGGTGGTTTACTTAATGGAATTTGTTTCATAATGCGGAGTTGATATTTTGAGCAACACGCTAGTGGAAGCGTACGAGATGATCTCGGAATTTGAAAAAGGAAACCTTGGAGTTCCTCACCACTGTGGCGAAGAGACTCAATGACAGGGGCAAAAAGGTAATCCATTTTCACTTGGATGATGTCAGAAGGATCCTCACCTACTGAGATGTATCTGAGCACTTAGACTAGGAGTATTTCGACCATGCCAAGAGTCATGAGATCTATTATGAGGCATACCACTTAGATGATTTCTGGTGCGCCATCATTAGTAGGCATGGGGAGAAGAAGACCAAGAACTCAGACATTATCCACCCCGCCCTAATATATGTAGCTTGCTTACTTGCTTACTTGTGTTATGCTGTGGGGAGGATACTCAATGCATTCAGGAGGACTTCCAACTCCTTTGGTCCATTATATCGGGCACCAGTTTCCTTGATGCTATCACCATATCAATTGACCAGTGCTGTAGAGCGATGACATGAGATGTTGGAAAAAAATTATGGGAGGCATGGTCACCCTCCTCGCTTTAGAATTTAATCTCCGGGCACATGACACAGATAAGATGGCCCCAGGTTCCAGCTACACCATCACGAGAGCTTCTTAGCTGAGAAAAAAGATGATGAGGATGGATGGGGAGCAGTGAACCTGGCTTTATTGTGAGTCGGTTACCCATTTCATGAGGCTTCCCAGGAGGATATGACACACCTCGGGAAAAATTTCCCACCGGGAAACTTATTCATTCAGAGTGATGCTTACTACAGTGATAATTTCTATCGACGATTGGGTGCATGGATAGAGCAGAGAGAACAGGATGAAGAGCAGCTTCATGGGAGGGATTAGGTTCCTAATCCTATATATGTAGAGCCGACACAACTGTAACCACAACCACCTATTTTTTAGGAACATTTCCCTATTCAACCACCACCACATCAGAGTTCTCGGCATTCTTATTATGCAATGTCCTCATCATTATTATTATGCTAAGTCATCGAGAAATGGCTCATCTATCCACGCAGAGTGGTTTGGTTCTCCTTCTCCGCAGCCTTATCAACAGCCTCCACCGAAGTCTCGGCAACCACATCATTGAGATCATCCCATGCATAGTCTTTTACATCCACATGGTTCACTAGGTTTCCCCATTCATGAGAATTACTTCGATCACCAGTCACAGACAACACCAAAGCAAAGTTCTTATGGTTATGGTTCACATCATCAGCTGCCAGCGGAGGAGCCCCAGTGGATCATCGGTATAGTCGACACCCTCTTTGGTATCAGACAGGACGTGGGATACTTGACTCACATGGTGGATAAGTATGTCTAGCATTTGGCCAGCATTAAACATTTAGAGAATGATATGAGAGAGGAGTGGCAAGCTCACGCTGAAGATTACAAGGAGCTTAGCCATGATGCAACCATTGAGGATAGAGTACAAATTGATGAGGAGAGGCGCGAGCAGAGGCAATCATCCAGGCTCTCTAGGATGACCCACCATGGCTAGGAATGTGGCATATGCCGACATGAAGAGCAATAGTGTTTCTGAGTCTTCTTTTGACACGTGGAGCTTTTATTACACGCATTGGGGACAATGCATTGGCTGAGTGTGGGGAGGGACTTTCAAAAAACTTTTCATTCTTATGTTTTGATAACATTTCCCTTTTGTTTCCCTAATTTTTTTTGTTTCTCTTATGTCTTATTTTTGTTTAGGTGTGAGGGCACCATGGATGTTGGATTGTGCTTTGGTGAGTTTGTGATTGATGATTTTTATTTTAGTTTCTTTGATGTAAGTTAAAGCTCATTTTTGGAGCATTTTGTGCTGATGTAAAATCCAAAAAAAACAAATAGAACCCGCTAAGTTGAAAATGAAAGGGCAACTTAAGCAAAATTGGGGTGCCTGGATAGGTTGAAAATCTATGCAAAAATGAGGAGCTTAAAGGTGTGGAAAAAGATGAGGTGTGAGGTTTGAACAAAAAGAGAGGCTAGGATAAAAACCCACGAAAGAGCTCTTAGGCAAAATGAGAGAAAAAATGAAAAAATTTATATGCTTCTCTTGTTTGTGCCTTTTGGAAGTTCTTTGGCCTAAAGTAAGCTATCTTCTTGTTTTTTTGGAGTATCATAACTCATTCTTATTATTTTCATAATTTTGTTGGTTTAGGACATCTTAGTTTGGGATATAAGGGTTCGTGTTAACTTTGATGTTTTGGGTTAGGGTAGTCCTAGGAATAAATTTTTAGGTGTTCTTTGGGAAACATTTTCTTAGATATACCCTTAGATCTTTGTTTTTTTTCTTATTTACGCGAGGACGAGTAGAGGTTTAACTGTGGGGGATTTGATGAGACGTAAAATGCAAGTTTTCTTCGAGCATTTAACACCTCTTTTGTTATGCTTTTGTTGGTGAATGATTAGTGGTTTTGCATGATAGGGAGTAGAAAACATATTGTTTGGTTTTCTAGGTTAACTTCCATATTTTATGAACTATATGTAGCCTAATATGAATTTACTTATATGAGTTTCTAGATGTACTTTTGTGAGCTTATTAGTAGATCATTCATGAGAGAAGGCCATCAAAAGAATGGTAGTAGATTGAAGGTCAATCGCGAGACTGGTAGAAGGATAAATGTCATTGAACATGATGGTATAAGATTACAGAAGGTGACATAAGAAAGAAGGCAAAAGGAGAAAAAAGTTCAAGAGATTCAGAAATGTTCTAAGGGAACAAACTGTGCCATATTACATGTTCTTAGCCTTAAGAAACTGCCCAGAAGTTGAAAATCCAGTGGACGGGTAATGCAAAAATGCATTGTTTGTGCCTAATCAGGAGGCTTCAAAGAAAGTCCCAGAAAATGAATTATGCAATTATACACGATCTGTGCTGCTCAGATGCTGGAAAACAAGGCCCAGAAAAATGGGTCGTGTAAATACGCACAGTCTATTTCCAAAGTCACTGGAATGGTCTGTGCCGCCCTCTTGACTAGGGTTTTGACCAGTGGGTTTGTAGCTTTCTCTCTCTCCTTACTAAATAAAGTGGTCCTTATCCATTAAATAATAAAGGGAGGAGGATCTTTATAGTACTTTTCTTTCCATCTCTCTCTCTCTTCATTCATATCACTACTTCCATGGAATTTAATCTCATTAATGTCATGGGTTTAATTCTTGTAGCTTAAACTTATAATTGGTAGCATTTGTAAACGTTAATTGATTCTTGGCTTGTGACTTTTAGATTCATCTATGTATGTTGTTTATTATTATTATTACTTGGGATTTGTTTTTTATGATTATTCTTGTATGTTACTTTTACAACTAATACATTTCAATGTGAGGCACGGGAATAGACTCGGGAGTATTTTGTCTTTTTTTATCAGGTTTAACCAAAGATAAATGTGAAGATTGTGATTAGGAGTGAAAACTAAGCATGATTGTTGATTGTTTGGTTAGATTAGGCTTAAAGACTTAATTGAATTAGGATATGAATGATATGGGAGTGACCCAACCACATACTGTCAGACATCGATTAACATCCAATTGGGTTGTACTCTAGTTCTGAAAGTCATATCACGAATTTTTAACAAACTAGTATGGATAAACTTCTTGGTGGTAATAGTGAGACACTAATGCTCTTGGTCGTAAAAGCATACACCGTTGTGGGTATTCCTAGGGGAGGTCACATCGAGTCATGCTACTAACGTGTTTAATTTACTGCTCGATCGATGGTTTATTAACCATGGTAGTGAGGGATATAGGGGGCCACTAGTTTAGGACTTCTCTAGCTATAACAAGTGAAGGTGAGAATTTAATAAGGGAGTATAATTGGGATATTAGTCACTGTGGGAATTTCCGGTGAGTCAACCTTTCCATATTGGGTGATAAGTAATCATTGTCTGTAAATCAATAGCGTGGTAAAAATGACCCAAGGCCATTTTCATTATATCTATCTCATGTTTGTAGTTTATTCTCGTAGTTTATTAGCTTACATCTTTCCAAACAACCCCCAACACTATATAAATTACTTATCTTTGGTTGTTAAGACCCGAGTTTCAAACGACGCTTGGGTGTTCACCAGGGTGCATCTAACAGCCGACGGGGGAATGATAGTGGTGATCTAAAATTGGCTGCATCTCGTATATATCAATGTTTGATTGATGATGACGAGGTGGGTGATGGGGATGCTAAACTAAAGCTTAGTAGGCTAGAAGATTTTGTTGTCGGGGCCTCAATGATAATAAAATTGGAGGCTCCTATCACTATGGTGGTAGAGGACATGGGCCCGTGAGCATTACGAAGCCATCGCAAGATTTTGTGATTGCTGCTCACAAGTTTTCTAGTGTGGGTCGACTAAGGAGGTATTAATTCTTCCTTTGAATATAAGACGTGTTAGTTGTTGGTTGTGTTAATATGGAATGTGTTTATATAAGTGGGTTGTGCTATGATAAATGCAGCACAACGTGTTGTCGATTGTGCTGATAAGGTCGGTGATTTTACAAAAAGGTTGAAACTGCTGGAAATGGAATTTGAAAATGGGTTGAGGCTTCGTGAAGAGATGGTCGTGGAATTGTTAAAGACGACCGCTCTCTGTAAGCAAAAATATAATGCAAATGAAGTATTGCACAATGAAGTTAAGAGGCTGAAAGAGAATGGTCCCGCTCATCCAGGTTATCCTCATGTGGTGGTTAATAAGTTATTGAAGACTCAGGGTTTCAATTTTTTTTGCCAATATGTATGCTAGGATAGCCAAGGTTTGATGGTGTCAATCGTTGGTTCGTATTTGTGACTAGAACCCTAGTCTGGATATTATAGGTTTCGAGGAAGAGGGGCAATAACGGTGTTCTAGTGGGGGGTTGAAAGGTGCAAAGTGTGCGGCGAATGAAGTTTTGGCAAGGAATGTGCTAGGATGGGGGGTCATTCTTTCACTGGATCAGGGGATTGGCTAAGATGGAGTCGTTTCCATTAATGAGGGAGCTATCGCAATGCAAGGTGGATTTGTACCCTTCTACAAGTATTTTTGGGTGGGTTAGTGGTGATATGGAATTCTGTGCTGCCCTGGGGACAACTCAAAATAAGAAGTGTGATGCTAGTGCTACCGCGGTGGAGAATGGGAAGAGAGTTTTGGTTGGTTGCTTTACTAGCGGGATAGTTAGTCTAGTACTAAGGTAGGCTATATTTTAATTTTCTAGGGTTTTTTATGTAATGGATATGATATGAAATGATAATAAATCATTTTATGATTTGTCTGTTAATGTATATCTGTGTGTTTTAGGTAGGGTTGGTGGGAGGTATGTGTGTACGTTGGTTGGATTTTCTCGAATGGCTACAAAGATACAGGAGGGGGAGTAGGGTGATGTTAGTTTTTCGAAATCTGATGGTGAGTTTCCTAAACGTATGTTTGATAGTGAAGTGGTTGGGGCTGCGAGGGTTTGAGTTCTTGATCAGAAGATATCTATGAGTACCTTAATTGTGTGGGCATTCTATGGAGGTGAAGGAGGGGGAAATAAAACTAAGATGTCGGGTGAGAGTGTTAGTGATAAGATTTACGGTATATGAGATGGGATGGAGGGTGAAGTAGGAACAAAATGTGGCATCTTCATATGAGTATGGCACCCATCTTTTTGAGTAGGATTTTATGATTCAAACGTTTAAGAAGGATTTCATGGATGTTATGCGGAAAGAAAAGAAGTGGCAGAAGTATTTGGTGGACAAGATGCGTGAGGTTGATCGAAAAGAGGTTATCATTTAATGGCAATCTTATTTGGACTAGTTGTTGGGGGAGGAGAGGGAATCAGAAGCTGATCGTTGATATATGTTGGCAGGTATTCAGGGGAGGAGGGATCGTTATGACGAAGAATGAGAATTTTTTGTACAACTATAAGTAAAGAAGTGGTGTCGGACGCTTGAATCACATTTAAAGGAGCAGTAGAAAGTGAATTCAAGCCTCCGTGGAGAGACTACCAGCTCTCTATATATGAAGCCTAAGGTTTCTATAGAGGGTTGAAAGGTTCGTGCCCGCTATTAAAAGTGGCATGTGAGGATTTAAATCGAGACCTAGAGACTTATACATAATATGTATACCTCTTGAGTATGCAGCTAGGTTATTCAGACTATGGGACAATTACTAATCGTAAGTCGTATTATGTGAAGCATATGCGGCGCATGGAAGCTGCTAGCAACTCACGGGACAAAGAGTATTTGCACATGTGGTGGAAGTTAGATGAGATCCCCAAGGAAGAGGATGGCAGAGGGAAGGACTTTTTATCTGAATTGCCTAATTGTTGCTTGGTGGTTTCTAAGTACTGGATAGGTATTGAAATATATTGATGTAGCTTTTGAGACTAAAATTATTCTAATGTAATAAAATTTCCACAATAAGATATTGTTGGTGGTTTTGTGTTAAGTGTATTTGTTATGTTATGTAGTGGTTGTGTTAATGTCAGGGTTTTATGGAGGAGTTTTTCACGTGATGTTCATGAATTTGGTGGGGGTGGATTGGGGATTACACTGGATTATTACTCAGTTTAGGGAGTTACATTTTTTGGGTGTGGCGTGTGAAATTCAGAAAGCATGATGAACTTCCACTTGTGTTGGGGCATGTGATTTTTCATGTGTATGCATAAGCCATGGGAACCAATCCTTTCTCTACTTTGTGGTTTTTGAAAATTTTGCATTGAACGAATCTGTTGGTGATTTTCCCACTAGTGTCACTCCGAGCAGGGAGACATCAAGGTGTGGGTGTATCACGTTTGCGAGGTAGTGGGTGAGGTCATGTCTGGTCGCTTGAGATGGGGTGGATTGGGCTAGTATGAATTATTTGTGCATGGGTTTCGCCGGTTGGTGGATAAGTGTGCCACATGGGCAGGGGTTTTCAGAGCATCTATGTTGGAGTGTGAGACACGTAATGTATTCCGTTTCCTCAGGCTAAATAAGTGTTTAGTTAGGTATCGAGAAACGGGGAGTCAACACTTTTTCAGATATTCTTACAAAGGTGGTTTAGTTTTCCTATGTGGTATTTTCCTATAAGAGGCAATGTTGTTAGGGTATAACCTTAGTTGTATTTGGACTATATTTGAGTGTTTGTGAGATTATTCTAGTGATTATGATATGTGTGTGCTTTGTGGTGTTGGTGAAATTGTTGTGGATATTTGTAAGTAATGAGTTTCCTATTGGATTCGTAGTTTGAGATGTTAGGGATACTCTATATATGGTTTTGGATCTCACTAGTATGTGATAATTCTATTATCATAAGTGTATTGGGAGGCTTATCATGGTTGTTGGGGATGCTTGCTTGGGTTATGTTTCTTGTGGGATTTTCTAGAAAAACTCATACTTGTTGTAAGTGTGTTTCTTTTTATTTTTTTAAAAGTTCAATCACCTAATGTGTGCTATGGATTTGTCCTTATTGCAAGATCAACTGTTGAGATTAGTGAACATGGTGTGTGCTGGGGTGTAGGATGATGTATGGGGACTAAGGAAAACCTAAGCGAGTGAAGGTCCAGACTCGCGATGCTTGGCTCTATGGGATAGATGGGCTATACAGTTGACAAACTCATGAAACATGACTAGACTGGATTCACAAGGCTATTCAAATGTGGATACGATGTAAAACTTATGCCAGCTATGGATTTGATGGCATACTTGCTTACAATGATGATGGTGACCCATCATGGGGGGATAGTTAGAGGAATAGAGGTGGTGCGGTGGGATAATTGAAACGATGCTCTCCTCGGACGTCACCTTACCGTTCCACCTTAGTATGGGTGCTAGCTTATAGCTATGGACTTAGTTTACTATTTTACCCATGGAATAGGTTCGCTATTTGACATGATGTAATACTTCTTAGTGAAGTTTTATAGGCTAGAGAGGGAAGTTTTGCTGTAATCCTCAGTTTTTGTATGGACTCAAAATTGACGAGGGAAAATAGTTTTATTGGTCTTTCGATGAATCTTTCATTTTGTATTGTATTTCGTATTGATAGCATCGCATTTGTTTGTACTGCAGTTCAAGCTTTCCTTGAGTGGATGATATGGGCATGCATATGTCGGATATCTCTTCGTCGACATGTAACGTTAATGTTTGTGTGTGCCTAGTTACGTGTCTAAGCAATTCTTATGACCATGTCTTCTAAAGTAGGGAGTGGTTATACCATAACTCTTTGAGTCCCGTGTCAGTTTATACACATGCGAGGTGATTGTTATGTGTGAGTGTACCTTTTATTAGAGGTGTCTTAATTTAGCGAGATAACTCTTTGTCCGCGGGGGTGGTGACACATGGGGTTGCATTGTTGTCACGATTTCTCTTTTATTGGATTTTTTTGTGACCTCATTGTTTATCTGCACCATCTGGTGGGCTAGCCCTTGCATGTTTTTTGGTAGAATGGTGACTCCGACTTGGGTTTCGGCCTTTCCCAAGGTCTTTGGAGATTCAGAAAGAAAATATCTCCCCACATTCAACGCCAATGATATGGGGGGGCCTTTCTAGATCAACATAGTTACCAAAATCAGCTCTATAATCTAGCCTCTTTGAGTACCTGTAAAAGAGCCCCTGGGGGTATTCTACGGAAGCAAGCTGCGACACCCAAGTTACGATTGTCCTTCGTTTTGTTATTATTTGTCTGGAAATCACTTACCATGTACTAGCGTTTTGCATATTTATTTATAGGCCTCTTCATCGTGTGATCGTGTTGGGTGTGATGTGTTCGACTCTTCTAGATCATGGTCTGGTAGAGGTTGATTTTGTCACTGGCTCTTATTCCGCCTTAAGCAAGGTGCTATGCTTGTTTGGTGAAACGCTTCGTTCCTCCTAGATGTTTATTCTATTGTTCGACTTTGCTTGACTGGGAAAGTATATGCCATTCATCAATTATGTTAGTCTATATTAGAAGTCAATCAAGGGTTGACTTAAGATCAGTAAAGGTCAAACCTTCAACAATTTTTTGGTTTATATTAGAAGTCAAATTAAGGTTGAGTTAAGATCATTAAAGGTCAAACCTTGGTTATTTGTGTTGGTATTAGAAGTCGAGTTTGGGTTGATCTAAGATCAGTAAAGGACAAACCTTCATTAATTATGTTGGTTTATTAGAAGTCAATTTAGGGTTGGCCTAATATTAGTAAAGGTTAAACCACCACCATTAGTGTTGGTTTATTTTGGAAGTTGAGTTATGTATAACTTAAGATCTATAAAGGTCAAACCTCATCAATTGTGTTGATTTATAATTGAAGTCGAGTATGGGTTGACCAAATCAGTAAAGGTAAAACCTTCATCAATTGTGTTGGTTCATATTAGAAGTCGAGTTACAGTTGATCTAAGTTCAGTAAAGGTTGAACCTCCATCAATTAGTTTTGTTTATATTAGAAGACGATGAAGGGTTGACCTAAGATCAGTCAAACATCATCAATTGTGTTGGTTTATATTAGAAGTCGAGGAAGGGTTGACCTAAAATTAGTAAAGGTTAAAACTTGGTCATTTGTGTTGATTTATATTAGAAGTCAAGTTAGGATTAAGCTTGAATCAATAAAGGTCAAAGTACCACCATTTGCAATTTTTTTATTTTGGAAGTCAAGTTACTTTTGACCTTCTTCAGTATTCTTGAGTCATTTTGCCTGTTTGGGTTGGATTTAGCCCAATTTGCCTAGCCTGGAAAGGAATGCGATGCTAGTTCGACCTACACCACGTGAGAAACTGATCGACGACGACCATTTTTCTTGTAGTGGTTCTTGGACGTAAACTTATTATTAATGAAAGTCATGATTGGATTTGCAGGATCTAAGTAATTATAAGTGTATATAGGGCAATAATACTATACATAGAGTGTGTGGATTATGCCTCTTTGTCTAGTATAGGGAACACGAACAATATTATCAGTTGAATGAATCTACAGCCCGTATTCCTTATATGAATTTGATGTGTAAAAATTGTTGGATGAACTACTTTTATTCTTTGATATTTATCCTATAGTTTATTTTAATTATTTTAAATACACAACATTTTCAAAAAATCCCAAATCCTATATTAAAGAGCTGGATAGCTAAATTAGGAATATGTTTATCTTTCAGGTTCGACTTGATTCAAAACACAATCTATGTTGCCCAAACTTGAAACACCTTGAAAACACAGATCGAGAAATATGACTCCTCCAACAGAAACACAGGATCTGTAAAATTATAGTGAACAAAATACATCGACATGTATAATTAAATTGAGTGATCATTACGAACACAACAATTTAATCTATCAAGTCAAAAAACAATAGCGATGTATGGAATTAAATTCATATTTATTCAATAAATAAATCTTACTATAATATCATTTTTAAAAAATACTCTTTTCCATCTCCCAGTGGTCACGAGAAGAGGGATAAAAGAAGATTCGAGAAGAAAAGCGAAGAGAAGGGGAGAAGGGTGACGACCACCTTATGATTTTAAATCGTTGTTTAGGCATCTGAAATAAAAGTGATGCGAAAATTACTCCCTACCTAGCTTGGATTCCGAAGCATCGACACTATTGGAACTAAGAACATGTGCAACGGTAAGAATTATTTGTGATTTCTTATCAATTAAATACATTATTACTCTCAATCTTTCTCTTTCACATTATCCTAAAAAATCACTAAAAAATCCTTCTATTTTTTCTTCCACGGTGGTAGAAATAACTCTCTCAACTGCCATGGGTCCACTTGATTTTCACTATTATACTCATTAATTTTAGCATTAAAATTTAATATAAATAAGTTTTCCACCTAAAATAAATTGAATGTGAAATTTAATAATACTCGTTTTTAAATTCCTTTTTTGTTAAAATGATTAAATATTTCATTTTTTCATTTTTGAATATATCATATTTTGTTTTTTCTAAAATAACCTTTTGAACTTCCGAAGGCTATTGTAGACATAAGATCAAGAAAATAGAAGCATATTATGAAATTAGTGTGTCAGGCAGGCCCATCAGATGATAGAGTGTGTGGCCCCTTAATAAGAAACCAGGGGTGGTTTCTAAATAATAAACCACTTAAGAACCCACCCATATGAAATTATGTGATTTCTTAGCGATTTCTTACAATTAAAGAACTGTTAAGAAACTATTAGGGGAACCCAAACTAGATAAATCCAACCACGAAAGACAAAAGTTTTCTCCCAAAAAAGCCTAGCCACACCGCACCCTTCTTCTTCAATTTTCCCCATCTTTCCATCAGGTGAGATGGGGAACCATAATTTATTTTAATTATGTTTATGTTATTCAATAAGTGTGAGATTTATCTCCAATAATTAGTTTTGTTTTTTTGACCTGATTGATTAGATCGTTGTGTTCACGATGATAGCTCGATTTAGTTGTTCACGTTGATGTATTGTTCTCGATCTGCTTTACAGATCGTGTGTTCGT
>JAULKK010021600.1:0-17261 GCA_032355705.1 Rubia peregrina
ATTATGTAGGGTTATATTTGCACTTTCAAAAACATGAAGGTTATATCTGCACTTTCATCAATTATATAGGGTTATATCTGCACTTGGCTCTAAATAATAATATGATATTCGAAAAAAAGAAACATCAATATTAATTTTTTAAAGAATACACTGAGAAACTAATACATCAAACAAAATAAAAGTATAAATTAAAATTAAGATAGTAAAATATTAATAATTAGTGCCAACATGTATTAAATGTCAAAATTTAACATGCACAATTTTTTTTACAATTAAAGATTAAAATTTAACTTTAAAACACATGATTTTGGTGGGGGGAAAGGACTATGAAAAAACATCAAAATGATTGGTTGAAACATTAAGTATTGAAAATAAAACATCAAGTTTGGTAGGAAAAAAACTCGTGCATTGCGCGAAAATAGGAAAAAATTGATCCACGAATTTCTTCGACCCGGATTCTTGACCCACGAGATTCTTATGAATCGAAATCATTAATTCCCTAATTGTTTATGCCCAGCACCCCGAAGAAATGATATTTGCATTCAGATCTCTCATTCCTTTCCCAAAATTTCTTAAATTATATTTGAAACCCTATCTCTTATTAAACTTCATAATATTACACATTAATCCTTGGTCTCACTGTGAAACGGTCTCACACAAGAATTTGTCTATCAGCAAAGCTAGCTTATTTTAAAAGCAGCGGAAGACCAGATTCGGCTTTTCCCCAAAAATAACTTCTGCTTTAAAAATAAGTTGTTTTTTAATACTTTGTCAAACACTAAAAAGTGTTTTGCTTCTAAGTAAAATAGCTTATAAGCTCTGCCAAACATTCCATACTCTCAAATTTTACATACAGTAACAAATTTTACATTTATAAATATCAACTTTTTATATGATACATAGTTGAATATATTAACGGTCAAACTTGTTTCTTGATAAACATGAAAACGATTCTATGAAATTTGAATTGGACTGGAGGGAGAACAAAATTACCATTACAGCCTTGGTTTCTTGTGATTCTCTTTTACCCGAACCACAAGATCGCATACCTACTTTCAAAGAAAAAGACAGCACAAAGAAAAGATCTTAAAAATGTGATTTTTTAAATAAAAAAAATTGAATATGCATGGACTTGATTACAAAATGAAATTTATTTTGTAATTAAATGAACTTCAAGACTTCATATAAATATTAAAATTTTAATCTTTTATTTTCATTCTCGAAACTTTTGTCACCTTACTTGAAATGTCCGATGCATTTCCTCGTGACATCTGCCTCTCTAGTAATCTCCATGATTCTGCGAGAGCATTATGTTGTAATACTCGCCACCGTTGTTCCTCTCCGTTTCGCCGTCGCGTATTTTCTTCTCTGTTCCGTCATTGTTTCCTCTTCTGTATTCGCTTGTAACAACCGGTGGTTCTACTATAAAATTTCCATATTCTACTCTATTCTGGCGGTTCTGCATTTCAGCGTGGTTAATTTGAGGATGTTTTGTTTGTTTCCTTCATTTTAGGTTCGTTCGGTTGGTAGGATTTTTTGCCTTTTTAATTAAATTGATCCTTAGGTAATGGGGTGGAAAAACAGTGTTTGTATAGAAAAGATGATCTTACTTGTCTTAGAAATACGCATCAAAGCAGAAGAAATTTTGTAGCTAAAACATTTTTTTATCGATGGTGTAAAAAAATGCTTAATATGACATATGAAAGATTTTTTCAATAAATTAATATATTTATTAAAATTAGAATATATATATATAGTGAATAAAAGAGAATTCACTCGATCCTTGTCGGCATTCATGTATTCTACATAAAACAAAAATAAACGTTGTATAAAAATAACTTAATGTATAATATATATATATATACAGTGATAATAAAAGGAAAGATCACTAAATTAAAGAAATAATTATTTAATTGAAGTTATAAAATTATGTCTATTTTAGAAGGAAATACTAAAGTTATTATTAGTTATAAATAATGGCATAAGATAGCATCTATCCTCTTAAAAGATTAATTTAATATTCGCCACCATTGTTCTTCTCTGTTCCGCCACCGCGTGTTTTCTTCTCTATTTCGTCATTGTTTCTTCTTCTATGATCGATTGTAACAATCAGTGGTTCTGCTATAAATTTTCCATCTTCTGCTCTGCTCTGACAGTTTTGCATTTCAGCGTGGTTAAATTGAGCTTGTTTTGTTCGTTCGTTCATTTTAGGTTTGTTCGGTTGGTAGGTTTTTTTTATTTTTAATTAAATTGAGCCTTGGGTAATGGGGGTGGAAAAAACAATGTCTGTATAGATAATGATGCAAATGTCAAGACTACTACCATCATAGATGACGACATGCCAAAATTTGATCAGAAATCTAAAGGATATGTTCGGGATACTCTAAGTGACATGGCAAGTCCTATGACTAGGGCAAGAATGAAGCCTAGAGATGCGGATTTAAATATTTTGATTGATCAACTTCATGATGAAGAATTGAAGAATAAATCAACATCGACAATGTCTTGGATTATTTGTTCAAGAGTGTCGAGGAATTGAATACATCGTGAAGAATACTATATTCTTTTTTCCCATCAGAGTGATCGTTGTAAAGTATTATAAATTATTTGATTTTGAATTTTAGATATTAAACTCGACCATGTGGATTTTGAAGGGTTTAATTTTGAAAATCAGTCTAATTAGGGTTTATAATATTCAGTTTTGATCTGACTAAAATTAGATTTGGTAAGATGAGATAAGAGAATATTTATTCAAAACTTAGCTTGAATAAATTTGGTCATATACATCTTATTTTAGGTATTTTAGTCAGATATGGTTTTAGGTTCTTAAAGCTGCATGTCTTTTCAGTTTCTGACAGAAATTACCAAATCCCGCTTTGTTTCTAATTATAGGTTTTGGCCAAGTTTCACGCTATAAATAGGGGAGGCTACTCGTGAATTTTACACATCTTTTATCAATCATATATTCAAAATATTCGAGTTCATACTCACCTGTTTGCGAGCGTTTTCATTGTTTCTTAATCCCGAGGGTTAATTAAGTACCAATACCCCCATTTGTGAACTAATTTTGCGGGCTAATTAGTGAGCAAAATTTTGAATTGAGAGCAAATCCCGAGGGCTAGTTGGTGATCAATTTGTGCGGCATTGTTAGGGTTTGCGAGTACTTTAATACATCCAAAGATTTAATCAAATTCTGCAATCTAGGGTCTTCGCAAGGAGATATATAACAGATAAGATGATCATACTTGTGTTACAAATAAACGACAAAGGAGAAGAAATTTTGTAACTACTGATAATTTATGTCAGTGTTCATCTAGTATACGCATTTTTTGTGTTTCGTATTATTATGTCCATTTTTTCTGGTTTTAAATTGTTGTTTGCCGCCTTTCGATGAGTTGTTCTATTGACTTTTAGTTTTTTAAAACAACTTATAGTTTTAGTTGTTGTTGATTGTTATTTTTTAATTACAAGTTGCATGTGTTTAGTAAAATTACGTACATGTTAGTTTAAATGACAGAAAAGTAATGTTTTTATTTGTGTGAGGTTGATGTTATAATATGCATTTGTTTAATTATTCGGTGTGTATAAGTTAGTTGTTCTGTGTATGACTGGTTTCATAGGTTTTATTTCATTTTGATTTAGGAATCGCATTTGTTTAGTTACATGTTGCATTTTTAGTATTCAATGTGTACTTGTTAGTTGTACTGTGTATTAATTCTATTTTCATTTTTTGTTGATTACTGTTTTCGTAATAGGAATTGCATTTGTTAATTTATGTAATGCATTTGTTAATAATGAGTGTGTATTTTCCATTTGTTATTTATTGTTTGTTTTGAATTAGGAATTTCATTTGTTCAGTTATGTACTGTATTTATCAGTACTTAGTGTGCATGCCTTTTAAAGGAGCTCCATTCAAACCGGTGGTAATGATAGCTTTTGAAGGTTCAGAGTTACCTAGGGAAGAGTTACTATCACAAGAAAACGTAAAAAAAAAGTTCAGGAATCGTGTGTTTCCGAGGTTAGTTTTTTTTATCATACTTTGTATTTTAAGTTGTTGTTTTTGTTGGTTTACTGATTATTTATATATGCTTTTTTTGGCACGGTTGCTGAATTTTCTCAGGCCAACGAGGCTACGTGAGTCCGAGTTAGAGATTTCTGCTCCGGCACCTGTTCCACACCACTCTCATATTCCTAAGCCTAGGAATAGAATGTTGAACGTTACTGTACAGTATAAGAAGGACGACAAAGATGGATCCCAATATTTTTATTTATGATTCATAATATTTTAGATTTTAGTGGGAAGATGGGTTGTACAATTGTGACTGCTTCTGGTACAAATGTCGACCAAACTGTTGGTGAAGGAAATAAAGGTTTGGATGTTGTAGGAGTCGTATTTGTTTACTTTAATGTAGCATATGTTATATTTAGTCTTTTTTTTACCAAGGTTCCGTATTTGTTTACTTTAATGTAAAATATGTTATATGTAGTTTACTTTTTCCCTAGGTGGTGCATTTATTTATCTAAATATTGTCTATGCTAGAATGGTCAAGGCAATAAAGGTTTGGATGTTGCAGGTGTCGTATTTGTTTACTTTAATGTAGCATATGTTATATTTAGTCTTTTTTTTACCAAGGTTCCTTATTTGTTTACTTTAATGTAAAATATGTTATATGTAGTTTACTTTTTCCTAGGTGGTGCATTTATTTATCTAAATATTGTATATGCTAGAATGATACGTTATTCCGTTGCTTTTAGATTTTTTTCGTAGGTACAGTCATAATTGATGTAGTTGATGAAAACAACAATGCTTTATGAAGAAAATGTAGTTGGTGGTGATGTTATGCAAATGAAGAAAATGCCAAGGATGGTGTGTATGCAAGAAAATCATGAGGTTCAAACACAAAATTTTGAAGATGAGAACAAGTGGGAAGTTTGTCAAGAAACTGAGAATTCTGATGTACTGGGGGTCAGAGTGAAAAACCTGAATCTATTAATGATGAAGCCAAGGTATAGGTTGAAGTGTTCGAACCTGATAATGGTCTGGTGGAGCTGGTGTTCAGGATGAATTTCCCGAACATGATAATGTTTTTGATGAAATGAATAAAACGTTAGTTACTTCTATTGATGTTTTAGGTGATGTATTTTTTTAAAACTTAGATATTGCATTTATTTAATTAAATGTTGCACATGTTACTACATCTGTCTCATTTCAAGCTGCAATACTATTCATTTAGTACAAACTTCTTAACTTTCACCACAAAATTGTATTGGTGTATAAGTATAAATACTATTGAGTGATACATTGTTAGATTCGTTATAAAATATATTTTTAAATAATTAACTTTTCACAACTTTTAATTACCTCTAACAAAAGATATTAAAGATCAAACATATTTTTTCAATTGTGAAAAGTCAAAGTGTGCAGTTTGAAATGGGGGGGGGGGCGTATAATATTGTGTTGATCAATTATTTTTTGGATTTTTTAAGTACTAGGTCCCGGGATGTTGTGGTTGAAGATTCAGATATTAATGGTAAGGATGATAATATTAACAGGATTGCTAATGAGCTATTTGGTAATTGTGAGATAGATGAAAATCAAGAGGTGCATGAGGAATTTGGTGAGGATGATGTTCAAGCAAATGCTGGTGATCAAATTGAGGTTTATGATCTAGTTCTCGAAGAACAAGAAGAAAATGAGGCCAAGAAGAAAAAAGAAGGAATTGTTGAAGAAAAAGTTCCTTGTGGGATAGAAGAAATTGGTGAAAAAGTCTAAGAATCCGTTCTCTAATGGACAGAAGAAGAAAAAGACGAAAAAAGGAGGTGATAATTAGTGGCAGGAAGAGAAAGGTTGCAGATGACAGGACCTTGTCCTCCAGTAGGGAAAAATGGTTGTGGAGAAATTCCAAGCGGGAAATGTCGTTTGTGTTGGCAAGCAGCAGCGCAATCGCTTGAATAAACAATATGCCAAGCTTGTTGATGAGGAGGGCAACATGTAAGTTTTGTCTCTTTAAAATGTTTATATTAGGTTTTTTATGATATGTATTGTTTTACTTACATGCTGCATAAGTTAGATTTGAGTGTGTAGCAATTAGTAATATTGTGTGTGACTGCTGGTTTTATTTCTAATTATAATTTCAATTGTTTATTTAAATGTTGCATTACTTAGCATCCAATGTGTAGAAGTAGTGTGTGACTGTTGGTTTGATTTCTAATTATATTTTCACTTGTTAATTAAAATCTTACACTACTTAGCATCTAATATGTTGAATTTAACAATACTACGTGTGACTGCAGGTTGATTCCTAACTAGATTTGCATTTATTCATTTACATGTTTCATTAATTACTTAGCATCCAGTGTGTTGAAGTTAATAATACTATCTGTGAGTATTTTATTAGATTTGCACTTGTTTACTTATATATTACATAAGTTAGCATTCATGGTGTTGTAGTTACTTATAATGTGTGTGACTATTTGTTCTTTTTCCCGTTTATCGTTAATTATAAACTGCATTTATATACTTAAATGTTTCATAACGTAGTGTTTACCCATATGCATTCTGATCTGATTGTAAAATTTAGTAGAAATTCTCTACAAGTAGTTGTCCAGCAAAAGCTGAGTGCTGTGATTAGCCATTAACTCCCGAACAGAAGCAGGATGTTAAAAAGATTGGTTTTGGTGGGCTTCTCCAATTTTCAATTTAATCTCTCCTTGCTGGAATCATTCCTTGGTTGGTTGATAGATTCGACAATGTTTGGTGTGTTCAAGAAGTACGGGTGCCGAACAATCTGAATTTGAATAACCTGAAACAAATTTAAAATACAATTTTTGGATAACTACATTGAGTAAACCGATTCTTGAATATGGGTTTTGGTTTTGTTTTGGATATTGAAACTCAAGCTGAACCGAACTGCAACTTAAAAATAAATTAGTTATACATATTAATAATCTAATTTCAAAACTATAGAAATTATCATTAGGAAGCTGTAAAAATTGTATCGCCTACTATCATTAATTATAATTGTTCTTAGTGGTTGTGACTGGATTGTCCCAGTTAACATGTATGTTCCTGGTTGTCTACCTACTGCTGAGACTCTTCACTATTGACTTCTCCGCCCACGGGAGTAAATTAATGAGCAAAGAAGGACTTCCTTTATTGGTGGATAATAAGGTATGGACCTGTCAGCTCACCTATCCTAATTTGGCCCAAGACAAAAGGTCACTCCAGCGGGTAGCCCAGACTTAACCTGCAGAAGCTGATGTGACATGACTGGTCACATCAGCCACCAAACCCCATATAACAAGAGATAAAACATACTTCTGAGGTACATTCTGTCATCCCGAGATTACATTCCCAACAAACCCTAGAGAATACTTCATCTAATAAGATCGTCGGAGCAGTCCCGGTGACACACTGGCCTGTCTGACTCAAGTGTGAGTTGTTTTATAGGTCAATTTCAGCCCAAATGCAAGGACCATGAGGGCTCAACATTGGTTTCGTCTGTGGGTATTGCTCGATCTTTAACATCCAAGAAACTCATACACCATAGAAGGGTCACCGCTGGTCAGACATCCGCTCAACTAAGTTCTCATGGAGAACGTGACTCATATGGAGGAAGAAGTTACGCTAACACCAACAAAAGGAGCGACACAAGCTTCAGACAAATGACAAGCTGATAGGTAACTCTGAAATCTTGCAGACCATTGTTACCTCATAGGGGGAAATAATGAAGAAGCTGCAGGAGATGGAAGAAAGAGAAAGGGCCTGGATGCAGATGGCCCGGGAAAGAAGAAACACAGTCTCAAGTCAACGAAGTTGTTCCACGAACATGATGAACATGAGATAAGCTCTCAGTAGAGGGAGAGAGATAAGGAAACCAACCGCAGTTTCGCCAAGAACAAACATTGTAAGGTGGCATCAGGAAGGAAGTCAGAGGCTGGAGGTACGGAGCCGCACAAGGCTTTTATAGGAGATATCTAGCAAGACCCGTACCAGCCCGTAAAGGGAACATGTGAAAGGACCAAGTAGGAGTGGCGGAAGTCGAAAAGTAGAGAAAGTACCTCCAGAAATGGGGGGGGGGAAGGGGGTCTCCATTCACAAAGAGAATCTAGATCTATACGGCATACCACAAGCTAAAGATACATCCCAACCTAGGGAAATAAGCCAGAGAAGCAGACCCAGAGGACTATTTACACACGGTTTCAACCAACATGGCCATTTTCGCAATAATTAAGGTTATTTTGTGTAAGGTGTTTTCAACCACCCTTATGAATGCGATCATAGTCTAGTTCAAAAACCTAGAGGGCAAGACAATATACAACTTCTAACAATTGGAGAATAAGTTTTTAGCACATTTCTTGCAAAGGAGAAAGTTCACAAAGATAAGGCAGGAGCTGTTGGCCATCAAACAGAAGCCGCCAGAGTCGATATCAGAGTATTGGGAGAGATTCAATGACGAGGTAAATCAGGTAGAAGACAGGAGCAACCATTTCCTCATGGATACATTTGTGAACGATCTCAAACTTGAGCTGCAATAAAAAATGCATCCTGACCTAGGACGATCGATGAGCTGATGAAGAGGGTGGAGAACTTCAGCAGGGCAAATAATGCAGACAGAAGGAGAAAGGAGACACAACTTGGTGCAGGCACGCCGAGAAGCGAAATGGGGAGAGGAAGACGTAAAAAGGAAATGGAGTTGATTCGGCCCAACATGATGAATTTTGACAAGAAATTTACCCCACTTATCAACACGTCGAAAGAAATCTTCGCATTGGTAGCTGTTAAGAACATCTTGGAGCTAGCAAGAAAGCTGAAGTCCCTTGCACACATGAGAGACAAGTCACTTTTATGCGATTATCATAATGATCATGGTCACAATATGAACAGCTGTATACATCTGAAACAAGATATCAAGAACAACATCTGAAGTGGAGAGCTAGCATATTTAGCAAATGAGGCATGAGACCACAACAAGGCCACATACTAGAATAAGTTAGGAGGAAGCAGTATCTCAGGGAGCCATCAGAAACAACGAGAAGAGAGAAACCTGAAGAGGTTGGAGAGAGACCGCATGAATAAAGGAAGGAGATGGCAAGAGCAGAAACAAGAGAAGATAGCTAAAGGCAGCGAGAAAACACGCCTACAGATGACATCGTCGGAAGAACGACTACATACATCTAATCAATCATCGGAGAGAGTGCATGAGGAAGAACGGGGTCACAGAGAAAGCCTCTCTGCAGACAGATGCCTCAGGTAACACAAAAAGGAAGAAGGCTGGGTGCAAATGAGATCATATCTTTTAGATATGAGGATCCTATCCCAGACAAGCCAGCTTGAGGTGATGCCATTGTAATCATGTTTAAGGTGATTGAGAGGAGAATACACCGGGTCCACGTGGACCGGGGGGGGGAGTTTAACAGAAATCATATACTAGCACTGTTTTGAGAAGCTAGATGAAAACACAAGGAGGAAACTAAAACTGATAGATACTCCACCGGTATACTTTGCGAACAGGACAGTGTGGCCGGAAGAAACCATATACCTCTCAGTGACAGTGAGAGACGAAGTGAGGAATAAGACGGTGGATATGGAGTTCATTATGGTGAAGGCTAACATCCCTTACAACATAATCTTGGGAATACCAACATTAGTACTATTGAAGGGAATAGTCTCTTCCCTGCATCTATTGCTAAAATTATCCACCGGGCAGGGAATAACAATTGTAAGAGGAGACCAGCAGAAATCAATGGAATGCCACCGGATCACCCTGAGCATGCAATAGAGAAGGGCAAAAGACCAGGCTCAAGGAAGGCAGACAGGAAAGCCCCGAGCAGTATCAATGGTAGCAAGCGAAGATGATCCATTCAACATGGGTCAAGAAGTACAAACAGTACAAATGGAAAAAGGTAGGTAGTGCAGGTAGGAGCGACACTGCTTCCTAGGGTAAAGAAAAATTTGATAAGGACACTGCGAGAAAACATTTGATCATTTGCATGGAGGCCGAAAGATATGACTGGTGTACCCAAGGAGATTGGGTGCCACGAACTCAAAGTGGCACTAGACCATCGTCCTATCAAGCATAAAAAAGAGAATGTTGTAGAAAAATAAAGCAGTTAATAAGGAGGTGGAGCTGCTGGTGGAAGCTGGAATATTGCAGGAAATTCCATATCCAAGCTGGTTAGCCAACCCAATCCTGGTGAAAAAGCATATGGAAGCTGGAGGATGTGTGTAGACTACACGGACCTGAACAAGGCTTACCATGGAGATTGTTGCCCATTAGCAGCCATTGACCAGAATGTTGACGCTCTTACGAACTATCTGATTAAATGCTTTCTTGATGTATATTGGGGATACAACCAAATCCCTATGTTAAAAAACGATGTTGAAAAAACAACATTCGTTACGGGAAAATAGGCGTTCGATTATTGCATGATGTCTTTTGGGCTGAGAAATGAGGGAACCACCTACTAAAGGGTACTAGACAAGATATATCAGGAACATATAGGCAGGAACCTGGAGGTGTATGTGAACAACATGGTGATAAAAATCATGAAGAACGATTGCTTCATGGTGGTGTAGCCCAGACGCTGAGGCGGTTTCAAGAGACATGCATGAAACTGAACCCAGCTAAGTGCCAATTTGGCCTCAGAGCAGGAAAGTTCCTGGGTCACATGGTATCCAATAAGGGCCTACAGGTAAACCTGGAGAAGGTAAAGGCCATCCTGGAGATGAAGTTCCCCTAAAAAGTGAAGGAAATCCAAAGTCTGAACGGAAAACTCGCAACCATGAACCATTTTTTTTATCCAGAGCAGCGGAGCATGCACTTCCTTTCTTCAAGACACTAAAGGGATGTAGTGACAAGAAGGAAGTAGTAAAGTGGGGGGGGACAGGAGGAAGAAGCATTTGAAAATTTGAAGTAACACCTGAAGGAATTACCTATGCTGACAAGCCCACAACCAGGGGAGACACTATACCTATACGTTGCAGCTAAAGATGAAGCTGTCAGCGCCACCCTTGTCAGGGAGCATGACAAGGTATAGAGACATGTCTATTATGTGAGCAGGGCACTGCAAGGCCTAGAAAAGGGGGTACGCAGGGCAGGAGAAGTTGGCAATAGCACTGGTGCATGCAACCAGGAGGCTACGTTAATGATTTGAGACACACCTGATAGTGGTGCTGACAAACCAACTGCTAAAGTCGATACTCACCAGATATGAGACACCAGGAATATTGGTGAAGTGGGCGGTGGAGTTAGGAGAGCATACAATTGAATACTCACCGTGGAAGGCAGTGAAAGGCCAAGTAATTGTGGAATTTTTGGCGAAAATCCCAAAGGAAGAGAGGATTGAGAAAGGTGAACAGTCCGCTCCAACCAGGGGAACCTGCCAGACTGGACTAAATGTGTGGAGTCTGCATGTGGACGGAGCGTCGAGAGTAGAGAGGGAAAGAGCAAGACTAGTGGTATCCGACCCCCAGGGAGCATAAGTCACATATGCCCTCCGTTTTAAGTTCCCTGCCTCGAATAATTAAGCAGAGTATGAAGTGTTGATACAGGGATGAAGATTGCCCGTGAGATGGGATCAAGGAAGCTACATGCATATGGAGACTCGATGCTAGTAGCAAATTAGTATAGTGGGTAATATGCCGCAAAAGAGCCTGCCATGATCATGAACAGAGACAAAGTTAGGGACCTTGCAGCGGAGCTTGAGGAATTTGATGTCATGAGAGTGCCCTGATCTCAGAATACCAGGGCTAGCACACTTAGCAAGCTGGCATTGTCTGAGCATGCTCACCTAACTAAGTCTGTCATGGTGGAGGTATTAGCAAAGAGATCCATGGACTTGAGAGTTTGCAAAATGCAGGAGAAAGCTGGATAACACCACTGAGAGCCTTCCTAGAGGATGATTCTTGAGGCCGATGAAAAGACTGCGAAAACACTTAAGAGGAATTCCCTGTAAGGTTTGCTGTATAAGCATGGATATATATATATATGTATGTATATATGTAGAGATTTAGCTCAGGTGCGCAGAGCTGACTCTGGCTGAGGTGGTGCTAAGGGTGTGGCATAAGGGTATTTACGGCAGCCACCAGGTAGCTAGGATCCTAGGGCTGAGAGCTGTCAAAGCATAATACTACTAGCCAACCATGAAAGCAGAAACAGACAAACTGGTAAGAGAATGTCACAGGTGTCAGGAATATTCCCAAGTGCCCCAACTTCCCGAGAAGGAAATGACTACCATCAGGTCCTCCTGGCCCTTTGCTAAGTGGGGAATAGCCATAGTGGGACCTTCCCTGAAACTGTGGGCAGGAAGAAGTTTCTAGTAGTCGCGATAGACTATTTTACCAAGTGGATAGAGGCAGAAGCAGTAAACACCATAACAGGAAGAAAGATCACAAATTTTGTGTGGAGAAACATAGTGTGCAAGTTTAGGATCCTGCAGATCATGGTCAGTGATAACGGGAATCAATTTGCCTATGAGCCATTCAACTCTTGGTGCAAGGAACTAAACATCAGGAAGCAGTTCACATTTGTGGCTCATCCTCAAGTGTGACGAACAGAACCATACTGCAAGGGCTAAAGAAAAGGCTGGGAGATGCTAATGAAGAATGGGAAAAAGAGTTAGCAAGCGTGCTGTGGGTGTATTGACCCACACCCCGAACAAAAACAGGAGAGTCACCTTACAGTTTTTGTTACGGCAAAGAGGGAATCATCTCATCAGAGATAGTGGTACCCAGCATGAGGGTTGTGTCGCCGTTAGTGCCTGCTGAGAATAACGAATCTATCAAGAATAACCTGGAGAAACTGGAGGAATTCAGACAGAGAGCGACTTTGAAGGAAGCCGTGTATAAAAAATCAATATAAAATGCTTTATATTAATATTAAATATGGTACTGAAAGATTTTATTTGTAAATACTTTTAATGATTTATTTAACACTTTGTAAATTTTATTTACAATTTTTCTTAGAGCCCGTCTCTTGAAAATGGTCTTTCCATAAGTTGTGAAACGACAAAAATTTAAAATTTAAATTATAAGAAATCAAGATAAAATTTTGGATTGCATTAATCGAGTCATAAACCTATAACTATTGCAAGTTGCATAGTAAAATTTTAATATTGCAACTAAAACATTTTGCCTTTCAATAGTTCTAATTCAACCCGTCTTTCCATATGTCTATGGAAAGACGGTGTTTTAAACTAATATTTAGAAATGACATATTTTAGTATATATCAACATGTTCTTGGTAATAGTATTAAAAAATGAGTTTGTCTCTTGAAATACCGTATTTCCATAAGTTATGAAAAGACCAAAGTTTAAATTATAAATTAGAAAAAAATCAAGATAAATATATTTTTGGGTTAAATATTTTTCTAACCCTACCTTTAGGTTGAAAGTGCCAATATAACCCTGTAAAATCAAAAAGTATCAAACTAACCCTAACTTTATGATGAATTGTGCCGATATAACCTTCTGGCCACATTCCGGCATTGACTAACCTATACAACCATAGACTGGATAAAAAAAAGATAAATTTACCCTTGGACATTCCAGCCACCACCACCACCTCCGCCACCAGCTGCCACCACCATTCCACCACCACCTCTGCCACCTGCCACCACCAGCACCACCTCTGCCAAACCCTCACCTTATCACCACCTCTGCCACCACCCACCACCCACCACCCAAACCCTCCACCAACACCACCTCCGCCACCAGCCACCCTGTGACCACCTCTGCCAAATCCTCACTCCACTTCCAAACCCTTACCATCGCGTAAACTATAGCAAATTGCACAGCCCTAAATAGACACAACCCTAAATCGACACAGCCCTTTTTGGCATAAATCCAGTTGATTCAGTCGCCGGAGAGTTTGGAGCGGTGAGGTGATGAATTCATAAAATGGAGGGATGGTGTATTCAATTGTCTGCGAGTTCGGAGTGGCGAAAAGTTGAAGGAGAAAGTTGTATTTGGCATGACAAAAAAGAAAAAGTCACCGACGGTGATGGATTCAATCGCAGGTGTTGTGGATTCAGTTGTCGGTGAGTGGCGGAGCAAAAACCATAAGGAGAAATGCGGTGAAAACATTAAGGAGAAAGGGAGAAGGAAGACGAAGGGGTATTTTCATTTTTTCTTTTTATTATTCTGGGATAAAATGGTCATTTTTGTGATTTCCGGTCAAAATTATCATCACGGGGTTATATTGGCGCATACTTTATAAATTTAGGGTTATTTTGACACTTTCTGATTTTACAGGATTATATTGACACTTTCAGCCTTAAGTCAGGGCCATTTTAGCACTTTACTCTATATATTTTTTTATCATAAACCGAGCAATGACACGATATTTGATGGAGATCAAGGTTCGACTACTACCATAAATGAAGACATTTCATGTCTTGATCAAACATTCAAAGGTTATGTTCATGATCCTCTAAGCGACATGGTTGGACCTATGACAAGGTCTAGAATGAAGCTTAGATATGCTGCATTGAATGGTTTGATTGATCGCCTTCATGATGAAGAACTTAAGAAGAAGTCTGCAAGTTCTTGGATTACTTATTCAAGGTTGTCAATTAATTGAAGACATTATGAAGAACACTTTACTCTTTTTCCCATTGGGTTTTTTTAATGAGGAAGTGTGATCATTGCAAAACATTTATTTTTGTTTTTAGCCTGATAATTTCGGCCATGGGACTTATGAAGCTGTCGAAAATAATGTGACAGTCCATTAGGGTTTACCATTTTCAGTTGTATTCTGATTAGAATTAGATTTCTTAAGATGAGATAAGGTAATATCTTTCTAGTGTAATCCGAAGGCAGATCGACCGAAATACATAGCAGATAGGATTTGATTTTTAGTATTTTAGTTAGACATGGTTTTAGCTTCCTTAAGCTGCCATGAGATTGATTCAGATTCAGATTGTGATTAGGGTTTCCATGTAACTGAATTCTCCCTCTATTTAAAGAAGCTATGGCCGATGGCCAACACCCACATTATACAACATTTATTCATAATTTTGAGACATTCCCATAATCTTCATGGTTGCTTAAACCTGCGGTCTATTTAAGTATTCAATACTCCCATTATATCCGTACCTTGCAGGCTAGACGTGTATAGAGAAGCATTTTAAGTGTACCCTGCGAGCCAGACGCTTAGAAGTCGAGTTGAATGTACCCTGCTGGCAAGACGATGCAATTCGTGCTACATAGGTGGTTAGACGAGATTCCATCTGTGGTAAAGATCCAATATTCCGCAAACCAGAGTATTCGCAAGGAGATTCATATCACATGATCATATTAAAATTGTTAAGATAAAATAAAATATTTAAAATTTAGGGTCCGCCTCTTGAAATATTATATTTTCATAAGTTATGAAAAGATCAAAGTTTAAACTGCGAATTAGAATAAATTAATATAAAATTTTTGGGTTGCACAAAACTTATAACTACTACACGTTTTATAGTAAAATTTTAATATTGCAACTAAAACCTTTTACCTTTCTATAATTCTAATTCAACCCATATTTCCATATGCCTATGAAAAGATGCTTTTTCCCAAAATTTACCTAAAAATTAAATAAAAATTCTAGCATGCTCATCAATTAGAATAGTTAAATATTGAATATAAACACTACAGTACACATTGAATTATAGAATGTAAACATGAAATAAATAAATCAAATGTAAAAATCAAATAAAAACACTAAGTGCACATCAAAATAACATATTCCCTACATCTTCACGGTCACAAGCAAAGTAAATATATACCGCTACGTATAATCATATCACATAAAATCTTAATATTTAGAAACTATTTTACGACGAATCTAACAAAATTTCATACGATAATATTACTTTTCATATATTTATTCAAATATGTTGTCAAAGTTCCACAACTTTAAATACCGAATAGTAAATGTACAGATTCTATTGGGATAGGGAGAGTAATTAAACATAAAATAAAATAATTAAATACATCAAAATAAAGTAGCACCTAAACATCAAATAATGGTACTAAAATATACAATGATCTAAATAGGTAAACGTACTAATTTTTAAATTTAAATTAAAATAAGGTAAATATTAAATTTAAAATTTACACATCAATATAAAATAGATAAATATCAAATGACAATATTAAAATATATTAAAGATTGATTTAATATTAATTTAATAAAACTTCAATTGAAAACATAACAAGCCAATTTAAAACATTAATGTGCACACATATATGTAACACTTATATTGGAAAGAAGAATAATAATACCTACATTTCTACCAACTAAATAGGAATTTATTCATATCCTCTTATTCATATCATCTTCAGTTTAAATAAACATTGAATATGACTACTATTTTATTTCTTTCAATGAATTTAATAAATGGAGGGCAATACAAAAGTTCTATAAAAAAAATACAAGAAGTCTATTCAAAAATTAATAATACAGGATTATTAAACAAATTATTAATTCATTAACCCATTGGAATATATATATACACACATCTATAAATATGTATGTATTATATTTTATAAATACAAAAAATACCTGAATTATAAGAGAAATACAAACAAATAATTCTCGAATTTTTAATTTTAATTTTTTAAACATTTTAACCATAAATTAATTACACAAATAATTAGCTAAAACTAAAAAATTAATTTCCATTCTTTAATTTTAATTTCCTTTCTTTATTTTTTAAAATTTCAGGAAACATAAAAATAATTAAATAAAAAATTTGCTAGAAAATAAATACAAAAATCATGAAATTCACATAAATTTAAAATTTTAAAAAAAATTACACATGGAGAATGCATTTTTAAAATGCATCCACCAAATTTCTTTTTTTTTATTTACAAACCTGCAGGTCAAAGAAAAAAATACACACCCAGAGGACGCATTACATGAATGCGTCATACCTCCCTAAAATCCACTTTTAAAAACAAAGTCAATTCTGCCTCCAATTCCTACCAATCCACCCCCATTAAATCAGGTTTGCTATTACCAGACAGCTATAGGCAAAGGCGAACAAGAACAACGATATTATATATCATGCACTGAAATATTCGGCGCACTTGCTGACGATAGTGGTACTTGACCATGGAGAGGACACCTAATCAACCCATGTTGACTGCCTTTTATTGTGGTCAATCTGATGGATATTTAGGGCTGGGATATTGTGGGATACTTCATCGACCAGTGATGTTCAATGCCCATGAGGGATGGGTGAAAAATAGCCATTAGGGGTATGAATCGCTTCTA
>JAULKK010021700.1:0-19671 GCA_032355705.1 Rubia peregrina
TATTTTCTAAATATTAATTTTTATGCGACATTATTATATACGACTAGAAATATTTACGGTCAAACATGCTCATTGAACACCGTAAAAAAGCAATTCATAAGTTAATAGTGGGACGGAGGGAGTACTACCGAATAGCAAATAAAACAATAAACTTCCACCTCCATCATGCCAGCAAAGCGTCACCTTTGTCCGCCATAGACGGTTTGATTTAAAGATTCCCATCATTCAATTCACCTTAGATTCAATAGGTTTTGGGTCGGATTTGAAAGGATTTCATTGAATTCGCGTCGGATTCAATGGGGGGATTTACGTCGACTTTCACATTGACGACACGTAGGGGATGGGTTTCTTGCATTCTCTAAGGGTGTTGATATATCACGTCCTATATTTTACTAGTTACGCTCTAATACATATAAATACCAGTATTATTGTTTTATTTTTTTTATTCTTGTGTTTGTTTGGACATTTGTCTTGTTATAATGTTTTCGAATTCATTTCTCCCACCCCTTAACCCTTGTTGCCTTGCCCCCTCTCATCTCAAATCCACTGATCCTCTGTTCCGCCACCCACCACCACCGAAGACCGCCGCCCACCACCTCGAAAGAAAAAGTAAGTATTTTTCCTTCTTACCTCGCTTTGAACACAATGTTTGCCGGAAAATCTTGTTTTGAATTATATTGTTGCTGGAGAATATAGTTTGCAACCGGTCGAAGAAGAAATCCTTTTTTTGGTTATCAAATTTGGGTCTCTGACTGTGGGCTGCGGTGGGGATTCACGGGGGGACAGCCTATAGTGGGTTGCTGGTGGAGTTGACGGGGAACGGTGGATGGGAGACGGAGGGCTTCGAGTGGAGGTGAGGGGCGGTGTACCGGAGATTACGGTTGACGGGAGACGAGGGTGGACGACGGGAGACGACGAGGGGGATTTGACGACGGGGGTGGTGGGCTATGAACGATCGGGATAGGGTGGGGTTTGAGGGCGGCGGTCGGCAGGGTGGCGCCGGCCTTCAGGAAAAGCGAGATTAGGGTTTGTAGAAATTTGGGTGTTCAATTTGAATTAAAACAAAATTAAGGGGCTTCCAATTAAATATAGTTTTGGGGTTTCAATTTGATTTAAAATTAAATTCAGTTTGAGGCCTTCAAATTAAAGTAAGGTTTAAGGCTTCCAATTAGAATTAAAATTAAAGTAAGGTTTAGTGTTTGTATCTATTAGTGTGCCATATGAAAATGAAAATAGAAATGAAGTAAAAATAAATGAACGGGTTTAGGGATTTTTAAGTAAAGGCTTTAGGGAAATAGGGTTTCTAATTAGAATTAAAATTAAATTGTAATCTAGGAATTAATGGATAATCCATAATTATTTTCTAATTAAATAGAACAATGTGAAATGGTTGTTGAGATTTATTTGAAAAATAAAGAGAATATTAAAATATGTAATATTTGAAGGTAAAAATAGCAAACATAATATTATGAAAGTAAATTTTTGATTTAAAATAATATCTAAACATAAAATTTGAATAGAAAAAATTGAAAATAAAATTTGATGATAGTCCCATTTATTTAGTATTTATTTAGGTAATTAATCGAAATAAATTATTTTGCTTGTAGAAAATATTGAAAGTTTTGGCATGCATTTGTTGCTTATGTTATACCATTTCATGGACGTAACTGAATATGTAATTTATTATTTTAAAATTTTGACGGTTAATTTTTAAAAAGTGTTATATATTTCTCCTAAAATTAAGTAATTGTTATGATAATAATTTATTTCATATGTTACAGATGAGCGCAGACGGCAGACCCCTTCATAATATAAAAATGAAGTTCTAATTTAAAAATATATTATGGAAATAACATATGAATATAAAAATTAGTAATACTAGTGCTCGATACATAGAAAAATTTCCAACAGTTACAAGTTAGAATAGGAATAAAAAAATTGAAAATGGGTTTAAATAACGAGTTACTCTAAAACATGTAATAGTGCTTTCCAACAATTCCCCCAAAAAGTTAATTAATTTAATATTTTATATTTAGGCAACAATAACAATCATGTATTTTGTAGCAATGGATAATGAGGTAACACAATTTTTGACCACATTGTATTTTTCCAAAACTGTAAAAGTAATCAATGTTGACTTTCAAAACCTTCTGATGACCCCCATTGTATTTTCCAAATACGTAACAAAATATTTATGAACAATCGATCATAAGATGATATTGGTAGTCATTTTCAATTTCCCTTTCTTACTTCTAAGTAATCAACTTTAAATTACTCTAGAACATGTATTAGTGATTTTCAACATTTCACCAAAAAAGTCAATTATTCAATATTTCTATATTTAGGCAAGAATAACAAAAATAATAGATTTTGGAGCAACGGATAATGAGGTAACACAATTTTTGGCAACAGTGTAATTTTTCAAGATTTTGTAGAAGTATTCAATGTTGACTTTCAAGGCCCGTATGGGTGAACATAAGATAATTAAGTGGGACTATCATCAAATTATTTTTCTAATTTTTTAGTCAGAACCAAACTGGTTTTTCAGATTGTTCTATTTAATTACAATTTCCTTATCTTATTTCCATTTTATTCCGGCATTACTATTTATTAACATTTTAAATGGAAATAATGATTATTTAACTAAATCATTCATTTAAAAAAATTACCCTACCATTTTTTAAATTTTATTATAACTTAAAAAACCCTAAACTAATACTTTAAAAAATTTAAAACCCTAAAACCCCGCGGGCCAAAAGGCCCAAAACCATAACCCAACCCTCTCCCCAGCCCAAAACCATATCCCAACCCCCCGTCCCCGGAGGGAGGGAAGAACAGGGACCGAAAATGTGAGCGGAGGGAGGAGTTCCAATGCGAACGGGTGGTGCGAGGGGGGGGGGGTTGTGGACGGCTAAAGACGGCGATCCGAGAAGGACCGACGATGGCGGAAGTTAACGGACGCCGGCGTGTGAAGTTACCACCCAGCGGCGGTGGGATTAAACATCTGGCAAAATTTCTTTTCCGACACCGTCCGGCCACCTGCCTCCGGGGAACGCGGCCGCCGTCCGGCTCAGCCCACCGAGAAACACTATCGGCGCCGCCACCACCACCGGTGTCACTGCCGACGACCACCACTGGCAGCGCCACCACCACTATCCATAAGTATTATGTTTATGTTTATGATTATGATTTTAATTTTCTTTTTAAAATTTAATTTTCTTTTCAGAATTACAATTAATATTAAGTAATTGAAATATCTATTATTTTCATTTTTGAATTAAAAATAATCCAGAATACTAATTCAATAATATAAATACAGGGCGTATATAGTAAAATACAGGGCGTGATATAGCAATCCACATTTAATTTCCCTTCTACTTTTGTAAATGTCACGCTTGTATTTTAAATTTTTATTTTTAAACAACATTTATTTCATCAATCATTCAAATTATTGTTTTTCCACATTTGTTATTCACTCTTTTAAATTTTCATGTCCACTAGTAAAAGAGGCAGCACGGGACCCCTATTCCATATTTGGGGGATACTTCGTTGACGTTGTTTTGACCTTTTTGAGAAACAATGTCGTGCTGGTCCTAAATGACATTTGAACCTCTGGACAGTGGATAAAGGTGATTTCAAGTAGGAATTGAAATTTTGGTTTTACCATTTTAATTTTAACTATTAGATCCATGTACCAATATAACTTATCTAACCAAGTATGTAAAGAAAATAGTACACGAGCACACACAATTTGGTTACACAGTTCGGTTAAATCCACCTACATCTGTGGGCCTGATCCAGTTAAGAATAAATCCACACGTTGTAATCAGAAAGATACATTACAAAGTACACCACACAACTATACTTATATTTTCTAATTACAACGTGTGGATTTTGCAAACTCCTCTTACTACTGATCCACCTTGACTGTCAATCAACACAATCACTATAGGCTACATTGCCCTGAGTTCCTCATATCTCATTGGAGCTACAGAATCATACTGAACAATCTTCATCTGATTAGTAGACCTTATCACCCTCAAACCTTCAACTTCATCATCACCAATTTCTTTTAAAAAAATCATAACTCCTACTAGGGATATAAATGTACACATGAAACATGTCCTTCCCTCTATGCTCTTCATATCTACCTTTCAACAACTTAACTTCAAAGTGTTCAATGTCATGCAATTCTCCTATGTCACCCGAGAGTAATTCTTCCATGCTAACCTCCAAAAACTCCACCTTAAGATTTTCTAAATTTCTCATATCAACTGTAACTCGGTTGGGTTGCACTCATTCAAATAATTCTCCTATAGACCCAAACTTTTTACCTTCCCAAAAAAAGTGAGAAAATTCAGAACCGGTTACCTTTTGAAATTGAGTTTTCTTCTTGCTTGGTGCATTCTCCTCGGGCTTGCCGGAGGTGAGTAGGAGCAGCTTCTTGTTTCCGTCCATTGAAGGGAGTTTCAACTTCGGCAGGAATTTTAGGTTTGTCAAAAAGTTCTCGAATCACTCAAACTCGGAAAGATAACTTCCAAAATTTTGAAGACGTGGTAACGAAGAAGAAGGTATAATGCCGAAAATGAGGGAATGTGGAGAGATGAAGAGAGTTTAAACCAAAAACAACTTCTTTTCCTTTTTCAGCAACCCAATATAACCTTTCAGTGTTTGAAAGTGCCAATATCACCCTACCTAGTTGACATAAGTAGGGATGACAGTGGGTCGGGTTCTAGTGGAGATCCGCCTCACATCCACCTCAATGGGGCGTGTATAAATGTAGTTTTCATGGGGTGGGCGGGTATGGGTATGAAAATTGATACACGTCATGGCCATGGGTAGTGGGTCGGACATGGATATTAGTTCATACCCGCCTCATCCCCGCCCCGTCCCGCTCCACTAAATCCGCTATGTACACACTAATTTATTATATAGTAAACTATTATTCATCCATAATGCACATGTTTACTTTTAGTATTAAAATTAGTAATTTTAAAATAAAATTTAAGTACTTTTTTGAGATATAAATGGGGCTAGTAAAATGGATTTAAAGTAGGTATGAAGACCCAAATGGGTGATGAGGCGGGTGAATTTTAGATTATTCCCGATGGGGTAGGTGGATTTTAATATTGTACCCGCCATGAGTAATGGGGAGGGTATGGGTATGGAAATTTTAGGTAAGCATGGATATAGAGGTATCATAATTAGTACCCGCCCCGCCCCATTTCCATCCCTATACATAAGTACAAAACTACCCATTCCAATCAATTTTAGTCGGAATTCAGTGAAATTACAATTTTACCCTCAGAAAAATTATTTTAAAAAAGTGTGAAATGACATTGATGCTCTATTTTCTCCATTTCCCCTATTTTCTCCCCTTTCTTCCACCTTTCTTCTCCGTCTCCTCTGTCCTGGTTCCGATGACATCGCCTCCTCTACTTCTCTGCATCTCGTCAATGGCGCCTCATCCGCCTCTCCTCAACGGAACCTTCCCTGCCTCTCCTCAACGGCCCCTCCTCATCCCCCCTCCTACAAACGATGCCTCATCTACCTCCTCCAATGCCTTGTTTGTAACTAGGGTCATTTGGTGCGGGCTTTGGCCGACACTAGCATTTAGATCAGGAAGGGATCGATTGAGGGGTGATGGTGGAGCTGGCTGGTTGGGGGTGGTGGCGTTAGGGTTTAGATCGGGAAGGGATAATGGAGGGGGTGGTGGTGGCAGCAGTGGTAGGGCTGGCTGGGTGGTAGTGGTTGAGGTGGAAGGGTCGGTTGGGTGGTGGTGGTGATAGTGGGGCTTGTGGGAGTAGTGGTGGCGGTCGGTGGCGAGCTGGAGGAAGCCTGGTGGGTGTGGTGGTGGTTGCGACCGAGTTGAGGCGGGCAGTAGTGGTGGTTGGCTAGTGGTGATGCCTTGGCGGTGAAAGTGGTGGCTGGCTGGCTGGTGGTGATGGTGCTCTGTCGGTGGAAGTGGGGGTTGTGGCTAGCTGGAGGTGGTGCTGGTTGGCTAGCGGTGGAAGTGGTAGTAGTGGCCTGGTGGTGGAGGTGGTGGTCCGAGGGCAAAAATGTCCTAACACTTACAGATTTTAGGTTAAATGGAATTTTAGTCATTTTACATGTTGCCAGTGTTGGAAATAGTGTCAAAATTACTTATTTAAGAAGCATAAGTTATTTTTGAGGAAAAAACATAAGATGGTCTCCTCATACTTTCAAGATAAGTCAAAATAAGTTAGTTTTGCTTATTAGCACAACTCTGCCAATTACACTAAATATTTTTCTTATAAGTTAAGCACCTTTTAAACATTTGGTAAACTGCTAAAAATGCGCTTATTTAAGAAACAAAAACTATAGTTTGGGAAAAAGCAAAAACTGGTCTATCCTTACTTTTAAAATAAGGCAAAATAAATCAATTTTGCTTATAAACACAACTCTACCAAATATACCCATTTACCACCCACAATTATAAAAGAATGTGGATTTAAAAGCCGAAGAAGAATTCCATGCACTTCCATAAATAATTCATCCATGCAATTTGATACAATAGAGTAGTTGTATATCTTATGGGAAAATCATCGTAAGGTATAATCAATGCAGGCTTTCGGCCTAAACACAGAAAAAGACTTGGGCTCAAACTAGCTAGGCCCAACCAATATTTCAATTTGGGCCTCTGGGTAGCTCATTCACAGTTTATTTTTGTTACTAAAATTCTTCTAGTCCAACTCTATTCCCGGAGAGAAATTCATACTTCCTCTTCATCTCCATAATACTCTTGTTTTCAGTTAAATTTGTCCAATTTTGACCATATATTTGAATGAATCTATGAACAATGATACCATCGTATGAAATATTGTTAGTTATGTTGTAACACGTAGTTTTTAAATATTAATTTTTTGTGCGCCGTTACTGGCCATATTTACATATACTTACAGTTAAACATGTTTATCATAAACCGTGAAAAAAATTCTATGCAATTTAAAAAGGAACAAAGTGAGTATTAAAATTTTCAAGAGAAAAGTGATAACATAACCCTACACATATGACATAATTGCCAATATAACCTTGTTGTATTCGAATGCACCAACATGACCCTAGAAAATCAATGAAAGTGCAAAACTAACCAATCCAACATTTTTTTGTTGGAATTTTATGAGATGACTCTTTTACCCTATTTAAAAAGGGAAAATGAGAAATGTAAAATGACTATTATGCCCCTCTAAACAATAAATCCAGCTGCATGCCCTCTTCTTCTCTTCTCTCTCGACCGCTCTATTCTTCTGTTCTTCATTCGACCTTCGACATCCAATCGGTGGTATGGTTCTCTTTTTTCTCCCGACCCCAACGTCAAATTGGGTTGATAGGGTTATGTGGTTGTATGGCATCGAATCAGCGTCAAACCAGCGGTGCAATTGTGTGGCAGCGAATCAGGTTTGGTGGTGCATGGTGTGGCGGCGATGGTGGTGTGGTGAATTGGTGGTGGGGTGAGTTGTATTGGTGCGTTGAGCAATTTGAGGGGAGTTGAACGATGAGGCTAATGTTTTGGGTGGCGGTGGGGTTAGGGCTTAGGGGAACCAGGCAGATTTTGGGGTGGTGATGGCTGAGCACCGACAGTAGTGGTGGAGCAGCGGCGGAGAGTAAGGGTAGCGAAGTAGTTCCGCAGTCAATCAAGTTAAGTAAGTAGTCCACATAATTTCAGCTTTTGGCCTAAGTACATTTTTATCATTTTAAGTGCAGTTAACGACGTCCATGTCAAGGTCCATGTCGGAAGTGTCATCTTAGGGTTATATTGCACTTTCATCAAATAGTTATGGTTGTGATTTTACTTTCAAACAATTGAGAGTTATATTGACACTTTCACAACTATATAGAGCTCTATTGGTATATAACCCAATTTTCAATCCTATAAATTGACAAATTATCCTTCTAAATTTACTTCGCCTTTCACCTTTCACCTTTCACCCACCCATGCACCACTACCCGCTGCACCCTCCATCACCACCTTCACTTGAAACACTCCACAGAATTAATCTGATTCTTCCCTCACCACTTTCCCTCCCACAACCAACACTTATTACACCCTCCAAACAGAAGTATAGAATTTTTATTAGGGCAAAATATAAAACTAACTCTATTATTTTTTTAAAGTATCAATTTAATCCTGTAAAATTTGAAAGTGCTAATCTAATCCTAAGTTTTTCAACAAATGTGTCGATATAATATTTTTGCACTATTCTGACATTGACCAAATCTTAAAATACTAAATTACACCCTAGTCTTGAAACTAAAATTTTAATGACAAAAATACCCTAAGGTTCTTATTCTCATTCATCTCCAAAACCTTCGTGGCTCCACCAACACGCGATGAGAAGGTAAAAGAATAAGGTATCTCCTCTGTCGACGGTGAGGTGGGGTGGGTTGGGGTCATTCTGTTGGTGGTGGTTTACTACGATGGGGTTTCTGTCCGAATAACCAGAACTACCTTCCGTCTGCTACTGTCTGGCGACGAGTAAGTAGAAGAAGAAGGTAGAACTAGGATAGAGATGGGGTTTAGAAGAAGAAGGGGAGCGATTTTTAAAAAATGTTTTTAAAAAATGTTTAGAAGAAGAAGGTAGAACTAGGATAGCATCAGCGAATAACAATTTTCGTATGAGAATGAGAAGAAGAAAGAAAAAATATTAAGCTCCAGCAGCCGGAACTATGCCTAAAAATTAGCCAATGGGACCCTCTAATAAGTCTAATGTGCGTATTTTTCAACTGCAGGATTGTGCACTTCAGCCCATCACATCAAGGTGACAGGATTCGAACCTATGGCCCTCTGTACCCAAAACAGATGCGCTGACCAGACTGCACTACACCTCGGTCTCTCACCACCCCAGAGCATATTGATCCACCTGATCAATGGACACTCAAACCGAACTCGACCATCCTTTTATTTTGGTCACGGGGATGCGAGAACCAATTTGAGCAATCAATTTTTTTTATAATCTGCCTCCAGCAAGATAGAGCGGCGCTAAAACACCGTATAGTGTAGGAGCGCTCCAATTTATTGGCTTAGTCTTTAACTTTCATTTTAAAATCTGCCTCGCTCCCGGATACGTATCCTTTGGACCATTCGCCCACTTAGAAGTGGATTCGAACCACTGATACAAGTATTTTCAGTCCTTTACTCTAACTATAGCTGAGCTACCTGAATAACTTTCCTAAAGTAAGTTTTCTTCAACGAATAGCACCCTACCTTACCACTTGACTAGTACGATAGGCTTTTTCCTTGTTCGTCAAGCTTTCGAGCGCCTAATCCCCCGACATGCTTAAGAACCGAGAATTGCCCAGGGACTGGACTCCACCAAGAGGTTCTTACTCTCACGTAATTTTGCCTTCCCATTTAATTTCCTTTTTCCAAAGTTCGTTCAGTCGGTAAGCATTATGTTAGCACTTAAAATTTCCTAGCCCCACTATCTCCGAATTCTGTAAGTTGTAAGGAGTCTGTAAAATGTGAATAAAGTCCTCACGCGAAAGTTCACTGCATTCACTTATCTTGTTTTTAAAATTTTGTTCTTGTATTATGTCGACAAAGTTCTCATGTTCATGATTATTATTCTTGCAAAACTCGAAAAGTATTAAAGCACATTTATTCCTCAAGGTGTCGACTGTGTCAATTGGAAGTGCATACGGTAGATTAGCTTCCTCTACCTAGGTACAGATTGGATGCTCCTCCTACTCGGACATGATTTTCAAACGACTGTGATTGGACAATAGAGTATGTAAGATATAGCGCGTGTCTCTTAGGCTTAACAAGATGGGGTTCGGATGAAAACATATCTCGCTAATCTATTATATTCTATTTTGAATAGTCCAAGTAGTTGACTACGGGATCAGATCCTCTGTCATTGCCTGAAACTTTCACTGTCTGTCAGCTGAACTATTGATTAGGCGGATCTAACTCTTTTAAGAAATATCCAGAAGCGTATGTCTACTAATTCAGTTGAGAACAAGGTGTCGAACTAGACTGATAACTGATCGTCTATCGAAGCGCTTCTTTAACGGCAAGATGTCGAGAATCATGTCTCTATATACAAATAGTAGGCATGCGTGGGACTTTAGGAAAAGACTCCATAAGACCTTGCATTCAATATGCCTTCTGTATAATCGCAAGAACTCCTTTTAAACAAGCTTCCAGCAGCTAAGTTGACACGAACGATGCTCTGAGTTAGCCTGAGCCTTGGGTTATCGGGATTCTGGTCAGTCTGCTAATATAGCTTCTTGCTTTGTTGAAGTGTATGAGGTTGCTTTTCAGGTTGCAGCTCAAAGCGTAGATCTATTTTCATTATGTGTATGTTGTGGAATTTTCTACTGTTTCTCGCTTTACTTTATCAGTAAAGCATTTTTGCTAGATCGGATTGAGATTTACTTCTTCCGTTGAATAACTCGCCTGTGCCTTTGCAACATCCATTGCTTCTGACTATGTCGATGAAAAAAAAACTGAAATGGGACTAGGAAGACAGCCATCACTAGATCTTTCTTTGCTTCTGCTTTGCTCGTTCCAATCCTACCTACAATCAAAGTGGTAGAAGTAGTAGATATAGCCCCTCTCATATACTATTCTCCGCTATAAATAAGTTACTTAGCTAGACGATAAAGGGTACTTTTCCGGGATCTAATTTCATCCTACATGGATGGAATGAATGGGTTGACTGGTAATTTAATTCACACAGAAAGGACTTTATCACTATCACTCACTCAACCTTAAAGCTTTTTTTGGGGTGAAATAGATGCTAATGCATCAGTTAGATGTGTTATGTGTTAATATACATTACTTATTGGCTGTTAATTTTATGTTAGTTATATTGTGCATTAATTTTGTAAAGTCATGCATATGTTAGTTTAAATGATGAATATGTTATGCAGATATTGTTTCTGACTGTTAGTTTTATATTTACTTTGCAGGTGTTGTTTTAGGGTGTTATAGTTTTTGTCTTCTTTAATGTGCATTAGGTTTGTTAGGTTATTATGCATTTGTTAGGTAAAATTATGATTTTGTTATTAATACATGTATATTTTTATTTTGATAACATGTATTTATTTTCTTACAAATTGCATATGTTAGTTTACTGTAAGTATATATTGTGTGAGTTAGAATACATTACTCATTGGCTGTTAATTTTATATTAAATATATTATGCATCCGTTTCGTAAAGTCATGCATATGTTAGTTTAAATGATGAATATGTTATGTTTTTTTTCCAAAGTGAGGTTGAAGGATAGTTAATTAGGAGCCTGAAGATGTTGAAGGTGATTGTAATTTTTTCTTGTTATGTTTAATTATTTTTTGTCTATGTGTTCTTATACGTGTTAGATGTGTAATGTCTTTGGGCGATAAACCATTGATACAGAGTAAGTGCTCAAGGATTTGTAGTAAGTACTCCATCTGTTTCTCTATAAGTGACACACTTACCTTATTGAGGTTTTTCTAAATGGCACACTTTCCATTTTTTGTAAGATTCCTTCAATTTCATCCACTCATTCTACTTTTTTGCTTCCTACATTCAATTTCATTTACTTATTTTCTTTACATAAATCCAAGCACCTATACTTATGGTGCCACCAATAGAGAAACAAAGGGAATATAATCTTTTCAGAATATGATGAAACAGATTCTGGAGTTTTATAATACTTTAGGTTATTTTTAATAGGTTGTATTTAATTTGTGTGATTATGCCTTTCATTTTTTGGTACTTTTCTGATATTGTTTTTGTTTTTAATTTTCTGTATAGTTACGTCACTGGCCTGTTGGTCGGCCAGAATAAGTAGTGTTGCCACTCTAGTTGCTTCTGCTACTGTTCCTAAGGAGACGATGAATAGGAAATTTAAAGTTATTGTTCACAAGCTTAGGGGTGGTGATGGTTGTTCTTCTCAGGGTACGAAGGGTTTTGATGAGGAAACGTTATTGAAAGATTTGGTAACTGTAAGTAGAATATGGGTTCACATGTTGGTGATAGTTCCAAAGTTGTTGAGGGCGAGGAGTCACAGGTGAGTGAGGGTGGGAATGAGGCTGTAAATGAGGCCGAGGTTGGTGATGCTGGTGTTAATTTTGGTTTTGATGAGGTTGTAGGTTATGATTAAATTGATGTTAATGTTATAGTTGAGTTCATTTTAGGGGCTGTTGGAGGTGGTAATGACGTCCGTGATGATGTTGAAGGGTTTGAGATGGTTGGTGCCTGTTTATATGCTGTTGAAGGTAGTTGTAATGATGTCGAAGCTGTTGTAGTTGCTGGTGGTGATGTTACTAAATCAGTAGGTAAAAAAGTTGTAGAAGAAGATGACGAAATTGAGAAGTATTTGAATGATTGTTTTGTGGGTTGGATAATTTGGATAGGATTAAAAGTGGAGCTATTGAGGAGTGTGCCAAAGCTGATTTAGCAATGTCTTTCGAAGGACATAAGAAAAATAAACATAGTTCATCTAGATTTTCAGTTAGACAAAACCAAGAGACAAAGGGGAATGTGAAGGATGTTGATGCTTCAAAGAAGTTAAAGAAGGAAGATGTGAGCAAGTCTAATGATTGACTGGTGAAAAATTCGAAGAAGCAAGATGGACTGAAGGAGAAGTCAAAGAAAAAAGATGTTGATTGTGATAGGAAGTCTTTAAAAGGACAAAAGAAAGTTGTGAAGAAATCTGGCGGGAAGAAGAAGGTTGAGAGCATTGTTGTCAGAGGGGGTCATAAAAAATTGCCAGTTGTCGGAGGAGGTCATCGAAGAACAAATCGGTGAAAGATTTGTGGTTGGAAGAATGAGAGGATTCCCAGCTTCGATTTGCAGTGATTGAGGAGGAAGAAAATGGTTATGGCTATATGGTGAAGGGTTTGGGGAAGAAAGAGAATTGAAGAACTATTTTTCCGTTATAACCCGGGTTATGCTAGCTGAGTTGACCCACACATTTATCTAATTTTCCCTTATGGACAGGCCAAGGGCCTGTTTACAAATTAGGAAAATTAGACAAATTCACGGGTCAACCAGTATAGCATAACCCTGGTTATAACAAAAAAAAAAGGGTCTTCAATCCCCTTTCTTCCTTAAACCCTTCACATATCACCATAACTGTTTTCTTCCTCCTCAATCAATAAAAATCAAAGCCACTAATCCTCTCCTTCTTCCTAGCTCAAATCTTTCTCTGATTTATTCCTCGATGACCTCATCCGACAACCGGTGACCTTCATTGAAATTAATGGAGAAATTGACTAACTACAATGAGATCTATCCCAAGATGAGATTGAAGCCGATCAAATTTCAACAGATTTAGTCATAGAGTCTAATGCGATTAAATTGAAACACAATCGAAACATCTGATTTTCAATTCCAACTGATTTTCAATTAACATGTGGAAACATTAGCACAATAAGCTACATGCTGCTGAAAGTTTTTGTGTTCCTAGTGCATTTATTAACTTAAAACATGTATAGTTCACAATAAAACATGCATTAGATTAGTAATGTAAACTATTACATTAATTATGAAATTCTGTCAGTAAGTATAATTTAACTTAAATTATTTACCGTCTTTGTTTCATTATAACATGGATATATTAACTTACAACTAGTATTTATTAAAAAATAAAATAAAAAGAACACATTTATCAGTTTCAACTTTTGACAAACTTGTACATTTTTAACTTATAACTTGTGCTACATACACTAAACTTTGCATATGTTACACTAAAAATAGTATTTATTATAGTGCTCAGAACAGAGCATCTATAATTGTCTAATTCTAAGCAACTTCCTGTAGGCTTTGCATAAATCACATTGGAACATGAATTTCTTACATTATAAATTGTATTCATTATTGATACAGGTGCATATTTTCAAAGCTTAAATAAAATAGATGCCACTGAAAGTCTTACCGGCATAAAATCAAAATATATGGAAGCAATACATGATTTGTACAAAAAAACATGCAACTGCTTTTATAATATATTGGTTTAGCTACGGGAAAGACTCTCAACGACTAAACAACAAACGACAATTCGTGAAAAGTACTACAAGTGCTCTAGTTCAAGCCAACCGAAGAGGTTAAAACCCAATGGAATCAACCCTGTTACAAGTGCTTGGAAAACACTAGATCATGTTGATCTTGTGCTCACAAATCACATTGGGTGGCAAGGGTGGAAAGACAATACATGGGGGTTGATTCTCAAAGTTAGGAGCCATCAACTCCCTAAGTGTACAATTGTCCTCCACCTTTCTACAGTTTCTTCAACCACCAAAGTCGGCTCTTGTGGAACCCCCACTCTAGCTCCCCTCTTCCTTTTTCTCTGCCTACTTGCGTACTCCGTTAGATAGTGTAAAGTTCCTAAGTGTTTGGCACGAGTATGTACTATAAACTTGGAGCAAAACAATATCCAACTAGTAAAAACATTAGCACAAGGATTAGAAGTACAATTATAACTAGCACAAAGGCTCAACATCAACAATCAACAAAAAAATAAATAAAACAACACTAACTACTCAACTAACAAGCTATTCAAGTTAATAATTAAACCTTTAAACTAGCATCCCCGGCAGCGGTGACAAAATTTAACCCCCCCCCCTTCCGTAGTCATTAAATTCAAGTGGAGGACTATTAAGGATCAAAGATAGATATTTTTTTCTCCCATTCCTACTACTTTTCTACCTATGGGGTAGATAGTGGCAAGATTGGGATCGTCCACCAAGATGCTAGAAATCTAAAAGTTAACTACACATAACAACAATCGGGTCTTTAATATCATCACCGTTAGGAATAGCTAATGTTGCAAAATAGGTTTCTGGAGGGGTTTTTTTATTATCTAACTACAAGCATGCAAGATCACACGAGAATAAAGCTATATAAACTATCACTTGGGGAGTATTTACGTAACATGATCGGTGTTGTTTCGATCATCGATTCTATCACATTCAAGATATATAAACTTATTCTAGTGTTTGTGACACGTGGTGGGGTCGATGGTCAACACTTCCCCGTACCCGTAGGGTGTGTATGTAATCTTTCAATGACACCACCCCTGTAATTATGGGAGTGCAATAACGGCCCTGCCTGCCGTGTAGATTTGAATCTCCCCCGTACGATTACATCCCGAGAACTCCACCAAGAATGCTTCTCCCTAGGCCTATAGATGAAAAGGGGATGAAGTACCTTATCGATGGCTCTAGGGTCACTAACATTAATTTTCTACTAATACTATATCTATCAGTAACCCTTTAGGCTAATTTTCCGACTGAGACTAGTGTATGGTTGATCGTAATGTTGACTCAGCGACCCATATGCACACACCCATACAGTCCCAGATTATCATTACCCCAAGAACATCTAGGTTTCCTTCCTCGAGGGATATCAATAAGTTCACCAACATGAAAGTAGACTACGGTGTGTGCCAATCATAGTGTGACAACCAAACTATTAATAAGAACATGAAGAACAACAAGCCAAAATAATAATCATACACACATAAAAATAGGTATATCTAAGGAATATCACAAAACAAACACCAAATCATGAATTCAAATACAAACCCCAAGTTTATTAACTACTCCCTAAGCATTGAACCAAAATATTTCATTGCATTCAATGCCTCTGAGCAAAAGAAAAATAAAGAGAAGAAAAGAAAATATTTTATAGAGAAAAAGAGCTCCTCTCTCTCTGCCCTACTCTTAAGAGTCTAAAATGAGTATAAACTTAAACCCTAGTAGATATAGGTTGATATATATATATAGTAGTAGGGAATTGGACCTTGAAAAGGCCCAAAATAGGACAAAAAACCCTAGCAGCTACAAATGGCACGGGCTGTGCAACTGGGCAAGAGCCATGCTAGCCAAGTGGCCTCGTCCTGACACGGGCCGCATACCTTGGCACAGGCCATGTAACCTCGTGCTAACATAGGTTAGCCAGTCTGGCACATGCCGTTTTCCTCGTGCTGACACGGGTTGTTGGCTGATGCTCCGTTTTAAACTTCTAAATCGTGCACCCCATGTCGTTTGGCGTGGGCCATCGACTGGAAGCATTTTTTGATCAGTTGAACAGTGCAATTTGTGTCATTCTTCACACCCTGTGGGCTGGTCTTCGTATTTTTTGGAGTTGAAATGACACAGGCAGTGTGAAAGAGCGCGGTCCATGTCCACACTTAGCTTTACAAACGGTTGTGGTGACATAAGCCGGCTGGTTCCAAATGGTTTGTGCCTTGAGGGTGTGACACGGACCATGCTGGAAGGCACGATCTATGTTACATGCCTCTGACACGGGCCATGCTAGAGGGGAAGCCTCGTGCGGGCTAGTTCTGGTCGATCGACCAGTTCGTGCTGGTTGATGCCACCTTTCATTTTTGACACTGTTAAACTCCGATTCCACTTTTCTCCAGCTCAATCCCATCTACTACCACACTTGTGGTCGGTGGCATTCTGTCTACTACCACTATCCTTGTGAATGACCTTCAAATATCTTCTACCATTATTGCGAATGACCTTCAAATATCTTTTAAAACCCTCGTTGATGACATTCTACAAAATAATCCTAAAGTCATCATGAACAACCTACTAATAAGTTCACAAAATAATATCTAGGTGTCCATTAGATCCAATTAAGTCTATAAAACTCGGGATTTAGATAAGAAAATCAACAACGATCATCTAAACGCTTTGTAATGTAAACCTAATTAAAACTAGAAATCAACCAAACAAAACATGATAGCAAACGTGTCAAATGCATTGTTGGGTAACACGTGCAATAAGGTGCACATCAGTTACGATAAGTTTTATTTTCCTAGAACCTGAAACTGTTAACTAAAATATGCATTTGTTTTTTTTACTTATTGGACCTGTACATGTTTGATTAAATATTGCATAATATTTATTTGATTATAGGTTTGGTTAAGCATGCTGCAAATATTTACGTACACTTTCATTGTACAAATGTTTTTTTTAAATTACTCTATCAATGGAAACTAAAGTCAAGGAAGTATTTTCAAAACCACCGTCACGAAAATATGAAGTTAAACTAGAACATAATGAATCAAGATATGAGCCAGTCAAGTACAAAATGAAAACAGACTAGTTGAAGTGCAGTACAAATGCAAATGCTTTGAAGTGTTAGGTATGTTATACTTTCACATTCGTAAAGTATTGCACCTAAAATCTATCACTGAAATACCAGAGAAGTACATTATCAAAAGATGAGGGAAAAAACAATCAGAAAACATCAATGGTATAATATTATGGTGGAATTATATGTCCATCAAATCTACAATTTAGTTCTGAAAAGCGAAGGAAACTCATAAGCTAGAAGAACTGTTGAAGAAATGTTTGACATGTGTTCAGCAAGAATAGAAGAATTATTTGCTTCAAACACCAATGCAATGAAAAATCAACACAAGTAGCAAATGCAACTCCACAATGAAAAGTGCACCAAAGGTACTTGATCCAGGCCAAGTCAAGACAAAAGGAACAAGAAAAAGGCTGAAGTTAGGTTCAGAAAAGAAAAAACCGCAGAAGAAAACTACGAACTTTCACAAAAACACCAGATGTAAAGACACTGTAAAAATAGGATTATTTAGGATACTTATTGCATTTATTTATCTATATATTTCTTTTTTTTCCCTCATGAACTTAAAAGATTGTACAACACTGAATGTTATAGATAACTTCCTTTATTCGTTGGCTTACAACTATAACTTATGACTTGCATTTGTTTCGCATAATTTTAGTGATATGAAATACTACACTGAAAATCATTGATTAGATATTGTATTACTTTACTTACAACTATAATTTATTAGTCTATAAATTACATTTTTCCACTATAAGTTCAGTAAATCATGACAATGAAATGCTTAACATAACTAAAATGAAACTTAGTATTAATAAGCATACAAATAGTACTTCTGAACATTCAACATGCATTTTTTTTCAAACAACCTTCATCCATAAAATCCATAAAATATCATTTCAAAGTCGTTTAACCAATCAACCATAATATCTCGAACATTGTTTCAGCCATAAACCAATCAGTTTTATAATAAGCTGATTACAATCCATGAAATTAAATCATTCAAAAATTATTCTTCAAATTATATAAAAATAATTGTTTAACTTCAAAGGTACCGATATTAAATTCCATAAATTCCAAGGGTGAATATAGGAAGCGAGAAATGGGTTTTCCTCATGAAATTCTTCAACCATCTTATTAACCAACTCATGTGTCCTGGGGTCTTCCATAACTTCCCATGTGGTCATGACATGCTCAAAATCTTCATTTGAGGCTTGTGGGGTGGGCAAAAAAACTGAACCGAAAGCCGAATAATCCAAATTCAAATAAGTCGAACCAAATTTAAATGCGGTTTGATAAACGAGTTTAGTAAATGGATTCTTGAATATGGTTTTTGGTGTAACACTCCATAACTACGACCACTTGCTCAAAGCAACTATAGGGTCAGACATGGGCGTGTTACCAAGAATCCAACAGATCAGATTACTTATATGCAGTAACGAGCAATACAGATTATGCGGAAACGATTTTAGAATTAAATACCAAACTTACTACTACAATGAAAGTATTATAGTAAGTGTTTTACATGGTTTAACAATTTAAGTTCTAAATTGTTGTCTAGATTCAAAAGGTCATCCAGGATCCTATCCCCAAATAAAGTACGAGCTCTCACTCTATCTGCTCAGCACATGGTAGGATGTTTAAACTAGGGTAACCTCCATGTTTAGTGAGATTCCATCGCCAGTATTTACTAAGTTTAGTTTCAGTGATCACATAAAACAAATAACCACATAAATACTAGCACATTGTAAAAGGATACATGTGGTTAATGCCAAGTTGCAGTCAAGGGCTTATATGACAACTCTGACTAACATACAGAGCATAACCTTTTCAGTAGTGCCCGAAGGATATCAGATCCAAGAGTCCATTCTTGTCAACCACGCCCAAGATGTTTAGTGATGATATCATATCAATTACCAAATGATTATGCTAGCATACCGAAAACTCAGCGGATAGTCATTCTAATCATACAGTCCGGTTTCTACCAATCCAATTTTGACCAAACTGCCATTGGTGTCGGGGACCCCGGTAGACACAGATAAGTTACCAAGTAGCACACAACCAAGTTTTGACACGGCAAGATAAAGTAGAAGCCGGTCATCCACATAATATCACAATAATTAAGCACAGTGCGATAAAGTACACACCACACTAAGTTATTATGAAATAAAAATAATTAACAAGAATATTTACAATATTAACACTAAATTTTATGCAAGATCTAACATTTTCAAATAAAATATTTTAAATAAATAATCAATGTATATAATGTAATAACCATTTTTAAATTCAATTCGTGCTAGTGCGATGAAAATATTCACCTTAACAAATTGCAGACCTACCTGTAATTACCTCAACTCTGCCGTAAACTAATCCAAACACCTAAATTTCCTTGTATTTTATTTGTAAATGGGATTGGATTCTTTAGAACAGAATTCGAAGAACCAACCATATATTTACATATAAATAAGGCGTTGCCTTATTCTTAGATGATGAGGAAATGCCTTATTCCTTCGAAATGAAGGAAATGAATTCATGATATATATATATGGGTGAGTTCAGGTGAGAACACCTTGTTAATGTGAGAACACTCCCCTGTGTGAGAACAAAT
>JAULKK010021907.1:0-19668 GCA_032355705.1 Rubia peregrina
TCTCAACTCTAATAATAGGAATCCAAGGTAAAATAGAGTTTTCAAAGCATAAAAGTCTACCAAAATGAGTACAAAAAGATCTCAAAATCACCATATAAAATGGACACATCATGTAGGAAAATTTTTGATTTGCATGCGACAACTAATACATGTGGGATGATAATGTATCGAAGGGTGATAGCGTCTCCTTCCATATACCTGATGCTTTCAAAACCATCATAATCAACTAATTCATTCGTCGGTGGGTCAAAAAATTGGTCTTCAAAATTTTCACCTGTATGGTCAAACAGCTTCACAACAACGCGAATTCTTCGCAGTGACATACATCCATAGTCCATTTCACATGAAAAATCGTGACCGGCAAAATGTCGTTGGTGCCAACAATTTGAGGAACATCTTTCTCACACTTGAAGAGTTCATGTTTAACCCAATATCCCTGATCACGATAATTAGCATATATCTCACCATATATAGCAAGCTGTCCATCTTTCTCAGATTTAACTTTGCAGATAACACATGTATTAAAGGCTGCGTTTGAACATGTATTAAAGCCACAACATTCTTGATTTGCCTACTAGGTTTTCTGTCATCAAAGGCATTGCAAGAGGTTAGAATTTCTTCCTAACATCTTTGTGTTCATAACTTCTGTTATCAATTTCATTGCAAAAGGTTACATTGTGTTAAAGTTCTCCATGATAGCGTAAAATTTCAAAATTGAAACTTTTTTGCTTACAGGATTAGGATATCTGCACGGCGATAAGCCAAACAAGCCTCCCATGGTGCACCAGAACATTTCAGTCGAGAAAGTCCTCCTTGATGACAAGTTCACTCCATTGATATCCGACTGTGGCCTTCTGCAGCTCCTAGCAGATGACGTCTACTCCGCCCTCAAGGTTAGTGCAGCGCTAGGATACATGGCGCATGAGTACATCACCACGGGCTGCTTTACTCAGAAGAGTGATGTGTACGCATTTGGCATCATCATCCTTCAGATGCTCTCTGGTAAACGGAAACTGACCAAATCCATCCTACTGGAAGCCGAGTCCTGCAAATTTGAAGATTTTGTCGATCCTCATCTCAACAGCGACTATTCTCATGCTGAGGCGAGCTTGCTGACTAAAATCGCACTGGATTGCACACATGAAATCCCGGAGAGCAGACCAACCATCGATTCAGTGATTGAGGAGCTAAGCAAGTCTAGAGACGATGCTTAGATGTTAAGACTAGGGACATCCTTCTGGTCATTTTCTGGTGCATTTCAGCTTCATTAAATCAACATTTTTGTGTGTCCTAGAATCCTGGTATCATGACCATGTACATGGATCTTCTTATTTAGAATCAGGATAGTTAAGTGTTGAGATCTCACTCTCACTCTCACTCTCACTCTCTTACCATGTCGGATGCAGAATTGTTCAGAATCACTAGTGTGCTTAACATGGAAGTAGAAGTGAGAGTTCACTCTTAATTTTCCTTGACTGGAGAGAGTTTAGTTACTGAAATCAACATCGATGTTAGAAAAAACATCCAAAATCTGAATTCAGTATATAATCTGCTCAAATGCGATTAATCTGCATCATTTTTATAGAGAGGAGCGACTAGCAACGCAACAGAGTAAATCTTACAAACAATACAATTGCCCTTCTAATGGCTGTACAACATAAATCCAAACTATCAGTACAGAGTTATGAGGACATTCAATAGTCACTCTAATGGTTGTACACCAAAACTACAAACAATGGTTCCAATAGTTGTACAGAACATATATTCCAGTCATTCTAATAGTTCTGGTCCTTGTACACACATCTCCAAAGGTGTAGAGTAATAAGTTCATAGTATGAATGTACACCAGATAACACTATAAGAACTGGAAAAACAGTGGCATGTAATCTTAGTTATCGCAAACTACACTGTCAAAAATGTAAGTCATTCTCCTTTATTCAGTCACTACATTAAGTACTTCCATCACTTACAAGTGAAACAGGGGAATGTTTTATTTTCTTCACAAGGAAAAAAAGAAGAAAGCTAATCTCCACAAATATAACAAGCAAAGCTAATCTCCACAGGCATCGTGAGGCTGAAGCAAGCCTAGGCTGAGATGCTTGTACTTAAGGTGAAAGGGGCCCGAAGAGAAGCAGAGCGTAGTATTTTCATTTTTGTGCCTGGAGACTTAGTGTTAGATTGTATAAGAATTAACTTTTCGTGTGCATTATATAATAAAGTGCAAGCTAGCAACATTCATGTTACTGTTTCAGCTAGCAGAAATCCACGAGTTTCCCTTAATGCTGATAAATCTGTAAAACCAGAAAGCATACTAAGTATTACTAACATAATCCAGTTTGATTTCGCTTTCTTGAAAGTAAGGTACAAGGTTAAGAGAACCTGAGCAGCATAAGATTAACTATGGAATGGCTAAAATGTGACATAAACAGACTATAGAACATGCACAATCCTTTACCACCCACCAATTATTACTGATTAAGGGCAATCAAAAGACTGAAAAGTATGCTCAAGTCAAGTTGATGATTAACCAGAGTTCATTAATACGAGAAAAATAACAAAGGTAAAAGCTTCTCCGCATGCACAATTTCTAGGAAAACAACTTTGGTATGTAATGTTTCATATTCATCCACAATTTCCACAATTTCAAAAACAAGTAGCGGAGCTCAACTGTTCACATTTTTTCCCATGAACATCACTGCCTATTGAAAATCTCAACCATATCACAAGAAAACATAATCGAAGCAAAAAAAAAGCACTTGGATTTCCATTTCTCTCTGCTCCGTTGAGGTAAAATATCAAGAAAATCGACCATATCTTAAGGTGAAAATGTAGCAACAGCAAAATGAGAGAGTCTCTTATTTCCCTTCATCAACGATGCACTCTTACAGATAACTATTTTCCTGCAAGAATGTGCAAAATGAGATATTTATTTCCCTATTTCACAATCAGCTTAAGAGTGCAAACTAGTTTCGGCAAACCTGCTTACAGAACACACAAAACCCATTCAATGTGCTCCAAATATCAACAAATTAAAACCCATTCAATGTTCTTTATACTCTCCCAGAATACACAAAAAATCCTAAACTAATTTCTCACTCAATCTCGTCATCGTCATCATCATCAGACCGTCAGTAATGAATACTTAACCCCGAGCGAGATCACCGTATTCGGTCAGAAAATTTTGCACAAAAGAACCAATTTCGCAGGGTTCTTTAAGATCATGGAACCTTAAAACATATCCTCTATCTTCCTCAACATCCCCCAAGTTGATAAATGCAAGATTTTCATCTTCGATAAAAAAAACAAAACTTCCCATTCAAGAAAGTAGGATTGATATTAAACTGCCTCACACCCGTAATTGATATTAGACCTTTCAAGAACAATTTTTTTTCATGTAATTGTGATATACGTCAGTCAACAATTTAATAATCGATTGAAGAAGAAAAAAGACGTACTTCGTGGCAAAACTATGAAGGAATCCAGTGAAAGTAAAATTAGAGAATCTCTGGCCAGAAATTACGTTGTAGAGGTGGAAAGTGTTTGATGGCTCAGAATCTCTGAGCCAGCGTTTTATCAGTTCTCCATATTTTAGCCCCGTAATTACGTTGTAGAGGTTGGATTATTAATCAATTACCAAAATAAGATTTAATGAATGAATGACCAGGATTTGATTAGATGAAGGGCTTGGATAGTTGGAGTCCCATTGCACGTTGCGTGGTGGTTTTTGATTAAAATTTTGATTTAATTAACATGTAATATTTGCGTCTCACATTTAAATTGAAAACTAAAATTAAATTAGTATAAAGTTTTTTTCTATCTAATAATAATTAAATGACTTATATAGTAAAATAGTTAATTCATTTAGAATTTATTAAATAATGAATTAGACAAAATTTATTAAGGATTTTTACACTTTTAACTCTAATTTTAATCTGAAAGTGCTAATACTCCCCTTGTTTATCTATTTGTGACACCATATATATAGATGTTTGGATTTAGGTGAAGAAAATGAGTGGATGAAATTGAATGTAGAAAGTAAAAGGTAGAATGCGTGGATGAAATTGAAGGAATCTTACTAAAAATTGAAAGTGTGTCATTTAAAAAACCCCCCCAATAAGGTAACTATTCCATAAATAGAGAAATGGGGGGGGGGTGTAACCATACAAAATGAGAAAGTGCTAAAATATGACGAATTGTGCAGTTATAACATTAGAGTTGACCGGTGAAAAATTATACTACTTGAGAATGAAAAGTAAAAGAGGGGCAATTGTGGATCTACAACAGAGAAAACCTAGTCACATAGTACATAGATGTAACAACCATTACACAAGATACTACAATCATCAACTGCCTAGAATAACAATTGTGATGAATACAATTATTCAAAGCTTAATTCACTTCTTTAAGAGTTGTCCAACACTTTTATTATTGAGCAAAATCAAACCAACCAACCCTTTTGGAAGAGATCAACACTTTGCTGCCGGGGGGCTTGCAAACTTCTTCTCCACCAGGCTATTGCAAACAAGATCAAAATTGCAGACAAGCCTATTACTTTTCTTCTTAGAAAACAAGAAAAGGGAGAAAAGCTTAATATCTGTACTTGAACTTAGACAACAGTTCAAACTTCAAGACAAATAGCAAAGTGAAAAAAAACTAAAAAAAACTCACTTGACATAATTGATTCCAAGAAACAATCATTTTAAAAGTAGACACTGGTCTTAAAAGAATCTAGTTTCATTTATCCTAGAATGAAGATCCAATCACATGAGATACAACTATAATACAAGTTCTCCATTGATAGAATCATCCTATGTTAAGTGTTGGATGTAGCAAATGACCAATCGCTGTAAACGAATTTATTACAACCAAGTCTAAGCTTTTCTCTTTGACAAAATTTCAGGCCTCTTGTTTAGCAAATGTCTTTGAGAGAACACACCACATCTGAGGAAAGCATCAAAATAAAAATTTGATGTCATTTTCATTGTAAAGAAGTACGCATCACATGGAAATCTTAATTGCAAAATGGCATATGGCTGAACACAATATGGATAACTGCAAACAGAAAAAGTCTTGAGGCCCAATTTCATTCCTTCAATCATATCTCTGAATGACTAATAAAAATGGTGTCAGGCAAAAAGTAAGCACCCACATCATTGTAGCGAGGTAATTCTAGTAGAAGTGCATCATTTTCTGTACAATCTATCTTTCCATATTTTGATTATAAATTAAGAAGGTTGGTTAGAATAACAGATTAATTTATAAATTGTTGTTGGCGTTTACCATTTTTGTTTTGTTTATGGATTTAATCAACATAATTTTGAGTTTGATTTTACTTTTGGGGGAGGAAGAGGGGATTCAAATTCTGCCAATATGTTAAAGTAATAAAAATTTTGATCTATCTATTTACAGGATGTTTATGTTCATTAAATATATGTAAGCAAATATGTTTAGGATTTTTAAAATTTTGTATTGTAATGTTCTGGAATCTCATATTAGTAGTTACCGAGGGGTGAAATACAGGGCCTTGAGTGGTTTGTTACTTTGATCATATGTTTATTATGTAAACAAATGGATAAGATAATGATAAGGAAATCCCGACGTTTACAAACTTTTGTACTGGATTCAGATAATAGTTGATGAAATGATTAGTTCTTTCATTTTATGAAATGCCTTGAGCATCTGTAATAAAATAAAATAATATTGATCATGGGGTGGTAGAGATGGATGTAGGTGAATCCCTCTCACTTAGTGGCAAAAGCACTGATTTACCGAGGTTAAAACTTCAAAATGAGAAGGATTTTCTAGGAAATTAATTAAAAGATTCTCAATTCCATAGATTTGATACTTATATGCAAGGGTCTTGAACATAAAATTAACTTTTGACGAGAGATTCCCAGTTCTCAATAGGGACAGAGAATGGATAAAATATTGTCTCTAATGAGAAGAGCTCAAAAAGCCATTGAGCTTGCTAAAAAATTTATTCTTGCAAATTAACTAAGCACAAACTATAGTATTTGGTTTCTCTATATTATAGATGTCTAATGGTTCTTATCATTTTTATTTTTTCAATTATATAAGTAGAAAATTGTAAAGAAAAAATAATTTATTCAAATAAAATGAATACATTTTAAAATTTACTAAAATTTACGTATTAAATAAAATTATAATTTATTTTCATTCAATTTGTTAAAATTTGATAGTAGTATTTTATTTAAATATATGAAATCAATTAGTAATTTTTTTATTTCCATTCTACGTCTAACTAAGGATATTTTGAAAACTTTCCGTTCTATATCTAATTTTGCATTAAGTGATTTTTTTATAATTCTTAAACCTTCCAAACATCATTATGATTACAAAGTATATTTATTTATAATAAATTTAAAGTAGATTTTATTTCTAATAAGTTTTCTTCAATATTCTTTTATTTGAAGGTTGATTTAACTATAATAAAAATTTTGAATCTTTACTATTTTTATAAATATTTTTTAACACTTAAAGCTAACAAAAATTTATCCTTTTCAATGAATTGTACAAATATGAAAATTTTAATATTTTAATTTTACTTATTCGTTGTATACTTAAATTGTACACTAAAGTTTTATAGTTGATTAAAATATTTTTTAGAATTATATTTAGTATTTTTTATATGTTATATGGTATCTTAAACCTTTTTTCACAACTAAGAATATTTTTGCTATATCCTTTTAAAATACACATAATTTTATGACTTTAGTTTAATATTTATTTATTCATTAACAACATGCATTTCATATTATTATCACTAGATTCTTTATAGGATAAAGTATTTATGTATACTAGTTAATATTCTTCTATATTAAGTATTAAATATTTTCTAAAACTATTTAATTAGAAATTAATTTATTATTCAAATAATATGAATATATAGTAAAATTTAAATGGTTTATAAAATTATAATTTTTTCTTCTTTTAGAACATGTCCTTACATGCCTTTTGTATTTCCTTTTAAAATACATATAATTTCATAATTTCAATTTATTAATTATTTATTCATTATGAACATATATTTCATATTCTTATCGGTGTATTTTTCTTAACTTAAAGTAATTTTATACAATATTTTATAATTTTCTACGTAAAAAGGGTATATGGCGATAAGGATCGAGTCAATTTTCTTTCATTCAAGGCATTATAATATTAATGATAAATTAATTCATTATAAAGTCTCTAGCATGTGTGATTCTTTATATATATATATGATTAAAAGTCACTATTTATTTAAATTTTAAATGATATTAAATTTTAAATTTTTGTTCATAAATCCATGCATCGACATGTGTATTATCTAGTATTTACACAAACATGCCCAAACACTCAATATACGGCTCTTCCCAGGCAGCGTCGCCAAAATTTGGGAGGTCATCGCCATACTCCTCAAATATACAATTTATAGCCCTAAAGTGCTTCCTAACTACAACTAAGTAGTTAGTGGAAAATCGGGGTCGTCCACGAAAAAGAGGAATTTTCTAAGAGTTCATGCATATAAGGGTGAATAATAGCATGTACACACACACATGCATACATAAATACATACATACATATAACAAAACTTAAAGAGAGGGGGTTTTTGGTTTGGTTTTTCTAAGTTAAGAATTTAAAAGACAAAGCAACTATCATAAACGAGAGATTAAGCTAATCATGCAACAAACTAAAGAGAGTGAATTAAACACAAAGTATTGGATCTTGGGCACGGTTAATATCCACTTCCGAGCCTCTTATCTATTCTTGAATCAACACCCTGTTTACTACCTTGACTACTTATTGTGAAGAACAACCTTCAATTCTTATTTGGTAGTAGTTTACAATTGTGAATTCGATATCTCTTGTAAACCTCACTAATGACCCCTTTAATCGGGAAATACATAAAGATATCCTATTAATGTCATTATGTATGAATAATCAACAATTTTGGTAACACTTGTAAACATTAAACCAAATGTCTAAGAATTGAAACAATTTATGCATTTACTAGATTAATCAAGTAGGTTCAACATTCAATGATTTCTCCTACTTGCTACCTTAGGATAAAAATGACAAATAATTCAACATCAACATATTCATCTAGCAATTATAACATCATAAACCCAATTAGGAGCTCTAACTCATGGTCTTGTATTCCATGTCAAAAGAGGAGAGATTAGCTCTACTTTCATTAACTCCTAACAAGTTATCATACAAACATTTCATATCATCAAACTTCAAACACATAAATAACATCAACAACCAACATTAAAGCTCCATATATTCACAATAGTCAAAAATTAAATAGATGGAAATGATTCTCAAGAAATGGGCAAGGAAGTTTAAATAAATTGCTCCCAAGATTAAATTTATCTACTAGAGTTCATACTAATGTTCATAAGCAAATCCAACATAATTAAAGATGTAAATAGATGAAATAAAAATGAAAACTAGAGTTTTGAAAGAAGGAAAGAGTGGGAAGAAGAGATTGGAAATGAGAAGATAAGAGTTGGTACTTGTAGTACAAGAAAAAGTATAATGTAGGCCCGGATAACAATCTGTCGCAACCTGTGACAGACACATAATGCTGCATCTTCATTTCTTCACTTTTCTTGTCCAAGTCTTCAAAATCTTCACTTCACTTCTCTTGTCTTCACTTCCTTAATTTTTCAAACCCCATAGGATGGTCTTCAAATCCTCCAATCTTTATATCTTTGCCTCGTCACCCAAAATTCCCTAAAAAAGTAGTAAAAGCGCAAAAGTTGCTCTTAACTCTCCTAAGAGAATTTCGAGGCAAAATACAAGATCTAGAGCACAAAAGTATACAAACTTAAGTCCAAAATATCCTAAAATAATCATATAAAATGTACACATCAGATGTTTAAAACACATGCAAGCAGTTTGAAGTATTTCATCTTATTATTCAAAAAATGGAAATGAAGACTCCTACAGAAAGATTATGAGAACATGTTAAAAAAGTATAGAGGAAAGAGGGCTTCCTGTTTACTCCCTCTAATTGTTTTGAAGAATCCCGCAGGTTTGGAGTTACTAATCACAAAGAAGACTCCTAAGGATAAATTAGAGATAATTAGGCTTATCAAGTGTTCAGAAAATGCAAACCTATTTAGAACAACACTTAAAATTATAATATTAGAATACAATTAGGGCTCCCAGAATTATTGTTTAAAAATATTGTCATTTCTTTGAGGTAAATGGTATTATCAGCCATTTCTTTACACTTTAAAAAAGGTGATTGGTTTTTGGAAATCAGGGAAGGTAGGAAATCAAATATTTCTTAAATAATAGTTTAGAGAAAATATTATTAGTGAAGTTAGAGAGATAGATTGGTTTTATAATCCGAGTAAGAGATTGGTATTTCCTTCCTTGGAATTAAATAGATCCAAGTGTTTGATATTCCAGGTGGAATGAGGTTACCATCAATTAAATATAGGGTAGCTTCTAAAAGATTACTAGCTATAATATCCCAAATCTTTCTGAAAAAAGCAGGGGGCATCAGGTCCTAGGGAGCCATTGTGATTCAGGGAGAATACAATGGTGTTTAGTTCTTTTAGAGTGGGAGGCGCAATCAATTTCTGGTTCTCAGGATAAGTTAGGATAGTTATAAATCCATTGAGTATCTGCTAAAGCCCTATCAAGACTCTCTACTGTAGGAGGCTACCTAATATTTGTCCATGTAAAACTGTTTCCCATAGTTGAAATGTGTGTGAGCTGACTTTTACTTATCAATTCATTAAAATATGTAATGCTAATCCTATTTGGACAGTTAGGACCTTTGTAATCCTGTATAGATTTCATAACATGAAAGTCCCCAACCATCATTTTATTCATATCTTGATATGATAATTGTTCATTCCACAGTAAGTTCCTAATTTTTCTATTTGTGGAAGCATGTATAAAGTAGGTACACATGTAAATATAGAAAAAGAGTTAGAGATACAAGTTTTAGTGTACTGACCAGTTTCTGATACAATTTGTATTTTTAAACTGGAGTTCCACATTAACCATATGCTATTGTTAACATAATTGTGGTGAAAATAAAATTTAAATGTCATTCTGTAGGTTAAGCAAATATGCTGGTTATTTTTAGGTTCAAAAATCCATAAAACCTGAATTTAATGTATTCTTATCAGTTTTTTAAGCCTATCCACAGATGTATCAAGGCCTCTCAATTTCCAAACTAATAACTTATTAGCAATGATCTTATCAATCATAATAACTGACTAGATTTACCTTTTGAATTAGATCGTGGATTAATTAATTTAGTTTGTTGAAAAGATTTCTTTTCCTTGTGTTTGCAGGTTCCAGGTTTTTAGTTTTTGGGATAGGTTTACTTACCTTCTCCAGCTGTAGCTCTCTAGTACTTGACTCACATTTGTCTCCTCTTTGTGGATCTTCATCATTCCTTAGGAAACTGAATCTATTAGAGTTTCGTGGACTAGAATTGCATGAATGTAGGAAAAAGGCATTATTTTCATGATTTGAAACAGGGGAGTTTAGAGTGATACCTATTAATAATATTTAGCATGCTCCAAAAGTTTTGTTGGATCTCCTGTGCCTGGATGAGTTGTGCCTCAATTATGTGAGTCTGAACATCAGATAGTTGCATTTGTGGCACAAGGGGAGAATCCTGATCTTTGTGATATGAATTTTGTGTGGTTGATCCACAGTAAAGGGTTAATGAAGCAAGTTGATAGGTACATGTCATTGTTGGTGGGACTTAGTGGAATGATGGTAACATGTTTCAGGTCATTTTCCCTAAGATTTTGTCGTGACAATTCCATATCTTTGTTGTTATCCTCAAGTGGTGTCAGGGTTTCATTGGTAGGATGGGATATCAGGTGGTTCAAACATTCATTTTCGGTTAATTCAAATTCAGTATACAACTTTTTGTGCCTCAAATTCTTTTTGCTTCTCATCTATGGTAGGGATGATCATGGGTCTAGGACCTGACTCAGACCTATAGGGTCTGGACCTGTCGGTTCGGGTATGAGTCCAAAAAATTTAGACCCATTGGGTTCGGGTATGTGTCAAAATTTTGAAAAATGAGTCTGGGCCTGGGTCTAAAATATTAAGACCCAGACCCTACCCAGACCTGACCCGTAGACCCATATTACCCTAAATATACATATTATTTATCCTAATTTCTAAATTACTTTCATGTTCTCTTTGTATTTTTAATCAAACAAATAATGTGTATTGTATATTTTTTTTCTTGAATAATCAATTCATATCCATATTGAACTTGAATTATTTGTATTTAAGACAATACATATTTTATTTAGTGAAGATTTTTTTTCCAAAAAAGTTGGACCCAAGACCCGTTTAGACCAGTCTAGGTCTAAGGTTTTCATACCCTATGGGCCCGGGTCGGGTCTGGGTCTAACTAAGTTTTTAGGGTTGGGTCTGGGTTTTATTAGACCCAACCCATGATCATCCCTACCAATAGGTTTCCATTGAATAAGTTCCTTAGTTGGGATTCTACGTTCAGAAACAGGCTTAACAGCCAACTCTTGATGCTTAACATGCATTTCCCAATAGAATGACTTATCTTCTTATAGTGGGGGCTATATGAGGGGAGTTTTTCATACGCTATAATATATTTTTCATTGTCAACAACTGAGCCTAACCATTTGTGAGTGAAAAGTTGAGCTTGTAGGTCAACCTCAACGCAGATTTTCAATGCTGATGGCCTTGTTAACTTTTCCATTGTCAGATCCATCTTGATATATTTTCCGATTTGATTTTTGATTGATTCAATGGCAGGGACATTGTAATAGTACAAGGGTACATTTAAAAATAAATAAATTAAGAATCAAGCTGGGACGATAGATGATTCATTGTTTGGTTTAAACTCCAGAGTTTAGCGTAAAATCCTCATTGATATTCCATTGAAAGCCTAGACCCCTTGATTCAACATCTCTGGAAGTTCTTCTTATCTTGAAATAGGATTAGGATATTCTTGAAATTAACAGATCCTAGTTTATAGCTTCCATAAAAACCCACAGTTTTGGAATCAACCTCAATTCTTTCCATGGAAGGTCATCCTCTGGGGAAGTTTACTTTGAGGGCACTAAAATAATGGCTAGAGATTTGTTGTATTTCATCTAGTGGGAAGAGCACTGATGATTCTCCCTTGAATTGCAATGTTGGGTTAAGGTTGGGTGTGACTGGTAAAGACGGAGAGATTGAAAGGCTTTTTGATTACAGCCCCTGTGCAAAGCTTTGATTAGTCGCCATAGTGGCAGAGTAAATTAAGGTCAGGCTATTATTGTGTTAAGATATTTTGATTATGGTGAGGAGAGGTGGTAGCAAAAGAGCAGTTGTGGTGGATGCAGAGTGTTTGCATGGTGGCGCTCAGAGGAGAGAGAAGAGAGAAGAGAGGAAAACGTTCGTAAACTGTTTTGATTCTTTTGTCATTCGACCTATGGGAGTCCCACTGTGTGACTTGTTGATTAAAAATATAGAATAAAATTTCATGTATTTTAACGTCTCAAATGCAAATCTTAAATACACAAATCTTAGAAGAATAAAGTAAATACAACAACTGAAATATGTTATTAAAAACCTCTCTATTACAGATTCTACACAATCACTTATAGCACAATCTTCATTGCATAGGATTGTGAAAGTGAAGAATAATGATGAGATGAGAATAGAGTTATGAAAATATGCAACAAATATTTAAACATATATTCAAAATATAAGGGTAAAAAGAAGAAGACTGACAAGAAATATTAGACTTATGAATAGGTATGACAGAGGGGCATGTTTCGGTGGAGATCCGACCCACATCCATCCCCCCGGGGGGTATATAGGTAGTTTTGGTGGGGGTGGGGCAAGTATGAGTATGAAAATAATGCCTGTCATGGGTAGTGGATCGGGCGTGGATAGTAGTTTACATCCGCCCCATCCACACCTCGCTCCACTAGACCTGCTATATACATAGTAATTTAATATGTGATAAACCATTATTTATCCATAATTCACCTATCCTACGTATAATATTTTTATATAAATATTCTTAAATTTAAATTTTAAAATTATTATTTTAAAAGTAATTTTAGGTATTTTTGAAGGTATAAGTGAGGCATGTACAATGGATTTGATGTGGGTAGAGAGACCCAAGTGGGTGATGGGGCGAGGGTGGATTTCATATATAATACCCGATGAGGTGGAGATGGATTATAATTTTGTACCCCTCATGGTGATGAGGCAGGTATGTGTATGAAAATTTTAGGTGGGCATGGGTATGGAGGGAGCATAATTCATACCCGCCCCTACCCATTTCCATCCCTAATAATGAATCCTCTGACTTATGCCACCTAATGCCATGAAAATAACCAAGAGGCATGAAAGTGTTGTTGCTAAGAATTTAATAGGAATTTACGACAAAGGTAGTGGAGAGTAACATTTTATATAAAGTTGAAACAAGGAACTGATGACACATAAATATGGAGAATTATAAAGTAACCACTAAAGTGGTCGACTTCCCCCACATGTCACCCCACTACTGGTTCACGAAGCGTGCGCCTTCTTGCCCTTGGGTTTATTTGTGTTTTTCACTCTCCGAATGAAGAGAGTTGACTAATTTTCCTAGGGTTCCTTCCTCAACACTCCCACTCCCCTAGTTTGAATTTGTCGATATCTTTTCCCCCCTCTGATGATGGTTCCAAAAAATGGAGAAACCCTTACCATGTGTTGTTGAGACTGACGCAGTGTTTGTTATTGGTGTTGGGTTCCGTGGATAGTCTATTGAAACTGCCATGTGGTCATGTGTGAGTAGCGGAATTACCGACGGGCATTACTAGCGGTTCAAGTTGGCGGTGATAGAATAGGTGACCGATTCTTCAGTTTTTGCATAAGGTAAAACGTTGTATTCTTTGATGGGTCGCATTCTATTCGCTTTTTTTCTTATGATTATTTCATTACATGATGAATTGGTACATAAATTTTGATTTTCCTTTGTGTATATTTTTCTAGGCATTAGGTTTCTGTAATATAAATTCTAGGATGATTATTTTTTATTGTAGATGTCAATTGGGTTCTTTTTTGACTTGTACGAGGAATTGACAGAAGCCAAAGTGAATGGTTATGATAATGCAGAGGGAGGACACTATGTCATGGTAGATTTGAATACAGGGACTCATGAAACAAGTATTGATGAAGTGGCATTCCTCAATGATGATGCAGCAGGGCCAATAGATTTGGAAGAAATATGTTGTAACCCCGAGGCTAGTGGGAACAGGCTTCATAGCGGTGACGGGGATCATGTTGTAATAGATGTGGAGAACAATGTAGGTGATGGAGGTGGTGGTAATTATGTATATTTTTTTGATAGACATCAAAGATGATTGGTTGAACTATGATGAACCTAGCTATGGACAGAGTAGAGGAACAAGGTGATCCGGTGTTTAGGGCACCAGGCGATGCACTTGTAGGGGATTGTGTCCGCGAAGATGGTTCCGTTCTTGGTGCTAGTGGGGTTGTTATTGTATGTGAGCCTAGCAGTAGTGTGTCTGTTCTTAAACCGACAGTAGGAATGAAATTCAGCTCTAGAGAAGATTTTATGGCATACGTACACCGATATGCATATTCTCATGGATTCTAAGAGCGTATTAGAAGATTTTAAAAGGTTAAGTCCAAGGTTGAGGAAGATCGAGCTGACCAAATGAGTAACTTGACTATCTCCTGTACAAATCACTTAAAAGATCAGGATGATGTGTAAAAAATGTGGGAAATTTAAATCGAGATCGACCTGTCCAACCAGTTGTACTCAAACCTGTAGGATAGATTGCTTTTACAGTGTTAATGCAAGGAGAAATTCTCTAGTTGGAGGATTAATTTTTTTAGATGCTTACAACCATTTGTTTGAGGTGTTCTATTTACATCGTCTGCCCATGTACCGTAGAATAAGTTTATCGGAGAGGGACATTTTGGAGCTTAGTAGTGCATGTGTATCCATTCCCCACATGCTTAGTATTATTGTTAATAGATACAAAAGGGTCGAGGAGGTACCCTTTACATAGGTACCGGTGTACCCCGTGCATGAAACAAGGTAATTTCGCTGCGATGAAATCACATTTCTTGAAAATGAGGGAAGAATCTATTGGATTCTTTTGTGAGTATGATGCTGATGATGACACAAATTCAAAGAATGTGTTTTGGATGATTTCCAGTGAAGAGAGACATACAAGGAGTTTGATGCGCGATACTGGGGAAAAGCACAATTTGAAGGGGAACTCATAGATGGTTGAAATGTTTGGGAAGAGGGAATAATGGGTACCTGTCTACTTCATATCTCAATTTTGAGATGGGATGTCATTAACGCAGTGCAGCGAAGAGATGAACAATTTTAAAGGGTTTTGTTAACATCAACACTAACTTGACGAAGTTTGTAGAGAAGTATGCGCAAGAAGTGTGCAAGAGAATTAGCGAGAAGGATGATGCAACGTTCAACTGTGTGAACCTACATTCTAGGCAAACTATCGCCCATCCATTTGAAGTCGTTTTTGAGAATCTGTGTACAAGAGACAAATTTATGGAGTTCCAGGATGAATTGACCGTGATGGAACTAAACCGAGGGATGAAAGTTAGGGATGCTTTAGGAGTAATCCATTATGAAGTTATTGTAAAGAAATGCTGACCAAGGTGAACTCAAAAGTTGCACTTCAGTGTGAGGCTTGATAGGAATATTATGGGCATTAGTTGTGCATGCTGGAATTTTAAGTTCTGTGGGATGTTATTTGCACAATCTTTTCGTGTGTTTTAGGAAGAGGACGTAAGAGATGATCCCAAGATGTTCATATTTTGGAGGTGGTACAAAGGTGTCCCACAGAGGTATTTGAAGGAAAAATACCCCAGTTGGCATTGGTAAGTAAAACCCTAACAAGATTCTAAAGGTACAAAGTAATGCACATCATTTGTGATGAAATTTGTGTAATGTTGATGAATGATAGAGTGTTGTACAAGGATGGAATAGTGCGTCTACAGAAACTGAAAGGGGTCTTGCAATCAAAGATGGGGACACCTGATGGTCTTATGAAAGATTATGCCGCTGGGATTGTTCAAGTTTATGGGAGAAAATTGCTAGATGGTGTTGGCAAAAAACCCATTCGGCGGGATAATTGGGAGGAAGAGGATCCTGAGTCAATTAAAGATCCTACTGATAAAAGAGGACATAGAGGTGGCTGCCGTGGAGGTGGATGCTAAGGTGGTGGGAGAGGAAGATATACTCTGAATTCTAGTCCCTTTTTGAGTCGTGTTCAAAATACTTCTCACACAAATAAAATAGGCATATATGTATATTTAGAGCATACACGAGTGAAAGTTATGTTGTGGCTTTTGGGTGTTTGCTGATTACTTACGTTGCTGAATCCAACCTTTGAAATTTTGCTATGCAAATGTTATTTGGACCGATATACTTCTCATCTTCCGTGGCCCACTATATTTTGTAAGATGCAGGGTGACCATTGTGAATGCACAAAATTAATTTTGATGGCTTAGTTTGATGAGTTTAGTTGGATGTTAGTATTCCCCAGTTTTGTTTCTTTCAAATATGGGAATTCTGCATGAATGTAACATTTAAAAGAAGGCAAACACACCATGGTGGGCCATTTATGTAAGAAGAATGATATTTTATGTTGGGCCCAATTAGTTGGAACTTTTGGGAATGCTTGGTTATGGGCCAATTTTTTTCCCGGACCGGTGGCTTGTCGCATATGTTTTGAGTGAATACATAATTTAGATTCCAAAGTTAAAAGGATAAACGTGGTCTGGGTGTTCAATCGGGTTTTACAACTTAGGCTAGATGATGAAAATAATAGAGAACTATATTAAATTGACCTTGATGAAAATGAAATAGTTTTAGCTGAAAAGCTAGTGATTTGAATTTTATTATGGAATCTGCCATCGTCAAAATCCAAAAGCATGTAGTCATGAATAAACTATTGTTAGAAGAAATCTGTGTAGCAGACACGCTGAATATTTTTTCTGGTGTCTTTGCAGCATTGGAATTCTGTGAGGTATGTGTGAATTTCACATTTTCGAATCGGACTTTATCATATAGAATGAGCAAAAATCTTGTCATTTTGTGCGAGATCATGATGTAGTGAAGTGTTTCTACCCCATTCTTATTTTGAATAGGTGTACTTTGTTTGATAGCTGCATACATAATTGTTATCATTCGCACACAGTATAATAGGCCTAGAAAGCTCCTCTGGTTCATTGGAGAACAAAAAGAGATGTCAAATGTGCACCATGGAAGCTTCCCTAATGTTGGTTGTGATCGTCCATGCACCTTCATAAAATCATTGAAAAAGAAAACAATAATATTCATCAGTGACGTACAAACGTACAAAGGCTAAAGTTCATGCATCTAGTGCGTTATCAATACTTGCAACCAGTAATATTCAATAGTGATGTACAACCTTACAAATGATGTAATTAAAAATTATTTGTTTATGGTAATGTTTTGGTCTGTTTAGGAGACTAATTCGATGGTTGCCTAGAATCCCCGTAGGTCTTTGTTATATTCATATTGTTTCTAAGCATAGCTTCATAACTTAGGAGAATGAATAGAGTATATAACTGACAGCATGTTTGGCGACTAAATGACTCTTAGAGGGATATGTGAAACAAATTTAATATAGTTTTCTCAATATAACCGACCGTAAGCTTTTTCATGTCGAATAACAATACATTGATCAATGTAATTCTTTGAAATGCAGCATTGGATGAATTTCAGTAGACTATGTTTACATTGCAAGCACGATAAATTATATATCAGGATTTACTGACGATAGAATGAGATGTGGATTCCTTGGTTTGTTTCTAAGCATCCGTGTTCCCTATATTTTCAAACTAGAGATATCTTCCGTATTACAACTGGATGACCTATCCCATTTCCCATTTTGTTGAAGAAATTGATGAATCCCTTCACAATACAGTTCCCAATTCCCAATAGGCTAATGGGTTAGTGGAAGATTAACATTTTTCCATAACAATTGATTATGGAAGCATGCCGTATTCAATTCCCTCTAATTAAATAATAGTTGTACTACCTAGATCGTCTCAATGGAAATTCACCGGTGCAATTAGCAAGAAATTATGTTCTAAAGTCTATAGTGTACTAACATTTGAAAAGATGACGAAGAAGTGATCAGCGTATGTGCATATGAAGTAATGCATGATGAAGTAATAGGAAATCATAACAGGTTTTTCCAATAGTATAAGGAAGATGTTGATTGTGTACCATTCTCAGATAGTAGTCGAGATGTTGCCTGTTTTTACTGGCTGCTTCCCATACTTGTTTGAATAGTTTGCCATATTGGTCAGATAAGAAGCTTTGACCTAGTTTGGTGCAACTCCACAAATCAGCCTGTAAGAAGAGGTATCTGAGATCGTGGTATATCCCTTCAGTATAAGCACTAACACGAATGATAGTAGAAGTTGAAAACATAATTACAGTCAAGAAGCAGTAGTGAATGAACGATTAAATTGAGATTCTTTCTAGGCTTTATTATATCATAGTAAAAACAAAAACTCAAATTGAATTGGCACATAGTTAATGGGACATCCACTCTACATAGGTCAATTGTATTAGTTGGTTTAACGAGCTCGTTTACAAAGTATCTTAATAGATGTCCATACTTATACAACCCAGAGTACTGCAATTGGAAAATCAGGTATAGTAACATTTGGAACATTAAACGAATGCAACCTTAATCAAAAGAAAATAATTTGTTAGATACGCAAGGTGTAAAGTCTGCATCTTAGGTGTTATTGATTAATACCTAGAATGTACTCCCAGCTCAAAATGCACACTTTTCTAATTGGGCTGTCCCAGCTCAAATTACAAAATCTGACTTTTACCAAAAATAGTTCATTCATTTCGCTGGAAAATGTCCAAAAAGCCCTTAATTTTTTTGTTATTACTTGCTTTATAGACTGATTAAGAGTAAATTATGGTTAGCCTTTTTCTCTTCCCAAGGCTCTCCCACGTGACTACCTTTTCTCCTCACCAAACCCTCAGATCCCTCCTCACCAATCTCTCCAATGATCTCCTCACCAACCTCTCAAATTCTCACATTTCTCACATTACTCTTCATTTTCTCTCATTTCATCTCTTCTCTTTTAATGATCAGAGTTGTTCTGGATGTTACGTTGTTCTTGATGTTGCGCTAACCGCCTTGATATTGCATTGTTCCTGTGTCACTCACATGATATGAATCTGCATGCGAAGACTCTGGATTGTGGAAAAATTGGATATTTAATTCAAGTGGGAATCTCGCCCAAACCACTTGAATTGCACGAATTGCAGCGTCTAGCCCGCAGGGTACAATCAACTTAACTTCTAAGCGTCTAGCCCGCAAGGTAAACTAAAAAGGTTTCTCTATAGACATCTAGCCCGCAGGGTACGAATATAAAGGGGTATTGAATACTTAAATAGCCTGCAGGTTTAAGCAATAATGAAGATTATGAGAATGTCTCAAAAGTCCGAATATGATTGATATAAATTGTGTGTATGGCTATCGACCAAACCTCTTTAAATAGAGGGAAGAATTCAGGCATCTCAAACCCTAATCAGAAGTAGAAACTGAATCAAATTTTATGGCAGCTTTAAGAAGCTAAAACCATATCTAACTA